>JALIZH010019408.1:0-24370 GCA_030522465.1 Rhipicephalus appendiculatus
ACAAACGAGCGCTGACTACCAACTGCTTCATTTTTGAAGAGACACAGAATTTATAGCGGTGACACATCACAAGAAACATGATCACTACATGCGCAGAAACTCCTTTCCTTTATCAAGGAGAGCCCTGATCTTATGCACTGCTTATGCTTATGCACTCATCACCCAACTTGTCAGTCAAGTCCGCTTCTATAATCTCGGGCGTGACGCGAGGTTCCCCAAGTTTTTGTTAACCTCTGTAGTTGAGGGGTTACTCTGAAATGAGCAAAGGCCCCAGCAATCGACTTGCAGGGCACCTGCAGAAAAGCGAAAAACTGCAGTAGTTCCGTATTTGCATACTCTTTCCCATAATCTGAAAAATAAAATGGCTCAGCGAGCTGATGTTCGCGTTGCGTTTTTAGCAGCTGACAAGTTGTCCAAGATTTGCAGGTTCACTGATCCGAACCGCAAAAAAGTTGCAGCATGTACCGTAGAGCACAAGATTAACTTTGTCCAGTGTACAGTGAACGTTTTGTATTGTGTACCATTATCGTGCGGCAAATTGTACATAGGACAGACGGGCAGGTGCCTTAATTCAAGATTAGCTGAGCACAAGTACAATGTAAAAAATTAAAGCAAAGCAACCTAGCTCATCATTGTTCTCGCTGCCGGTGTCTTCCGTTGTATGCCAAGTCGAGTGTCGCGTCTAAAAACCGGGAGCAGACCACGCGCGAGATTATAGAAGCGGACTTGATTGACAAGTTGGGTGATCAGTGCATAAGCACTCAATCGATAGCTCTCCATGATAAAGAAAAGGAGTTTCTGCGCATGTAGTGATCATGTTTCTGGTGATCTCTCAGCGCTATAAATTCTGTGTCTCTTCAAAAATAAAGCAGTTGGAAGTCAGCGCTCCTTTGTCTCTGCGTGTTAGTCCGTCGTTTTTTGCGCTGTTATTTTTATGATCATGATTAACCAACTAGCCCGAGTCAACGCCATTATGGGAGAGGTTTTGCCCTGCAGTGGGCGTAGTCAGGCTACTGCTGCTGCTGCTGCTGCTGCTGCTGCTGCTGATGATGATGATGATGATGAATTCAATGTTACATTTCAGCTCCGTTACCGTGCATCAATGACGCTTTGCGAAATCCTGGCGTGCTACAGATAACTGCATAAACTAGAATTGCAGCATGGAATGGAAGGCACTCCGAGGTAGTACGTACCGAGCTTGCCTGTCGTGTTTGCCGCAGCAATAGGCCGCTAGCGAGTAGCGCCATCGCTGCTGCCGGGACCGCATGTTTAACGGGGTGATGGTTTGCGAATATATTCCGCTGTCGTCAATATTTGCGCAGTCAGAAACGCAGAGTTACTTTTTCCTCAGAACACAAGCATTTAACATCCCATTCAGTAGCGCTTATGTAACAGCCATGCTCAGACTCTAGCCGTGCGTAATTTACTGCACTCGGATGTTGCTGGTTCGATCAGCAAAATTGAAACATGGATATCGAAAAGAATGCGCACGCATGCTTTTGGCATGCGAAAATTCGTCGAACAGCAATGCCGTTCAGAAGGTACCGGTGAAGTACAGGAGATGTTAGCCGAGAGGCGTGGATTGTGTCCGTGACTGCACGTTTCATCGCTATAACCTTTTCGTTTCACTGGTCGAGCTCGAGCGTTTTGGCATGCGGCGCTCCATAATATCCACTATCATTGCGCTACACCCAATGCCCAAGATAAACTATGCTTTTATTCTGATCACAGTGACGTACGAGTGTGAAAAAACATTGACGCCGGAAAGCACGTGAAGTGCAAGTCGCTCCTCTTGAGTTAGCAGCTGATCCTTGATCGTCGCTTTCACTCTCGGGGCTTTCACAGCCTTCGACGTCCAGTGAAAAATCCTGGTCGTCGAGATTGTTTCTTTCGACATCGCCGCTGAGAGCAATCTGAAGCATTTCCTCCACCGAATTACTTCCACCATTCCGTGTCGCCATGTTTACAGTTAGAGAGATGTCTAGGCGTGGATAACATTTTGTTCGTAAACCGGTCAACAAGCAAATCGCTTTCAGTGTGCTGCCCCCTATCACTAAACCTACAAAAACAGGTGGCGCAGCGCTGAAGGCAACATAGGCGAATGATGGTGTTCAGAGAGCTCTACAGATGATCGTGGTTCGCTCTAAGGCAATCGGCGAGCGAGTGCATCCTCGAATGACGGAAACGTCACTCGCACGATTCATAGCAGCACCTTTCTGACAAAGGACAATGTGCCTTATTTTACAATTTCTAGTTTAAGATTGCTCAGTTATAGAAGAACACATCGCAAGCCAGCAAGACTTCCAGCGTACAATGTTATGGGATTCATGCACTACAAAACCATTGACGAATGCTATATGCAAGTAAAACGCGGTGAGTTTCGACTGAAAATGTCAGATGATAACATTTAACTAACGTATGTGGCTACAGAAAACCTGGCAAAGCTGATATATGTACGCTGTGAGCGAACATTGAAAGCACCAGTGGCCAAGAAATTTTCCCGAAAACTTCGCATCTTGCAAAAAACGAATATGTTTTATCTTGTCGCAGAGGGCCTGGTTTGTTCACTGATGCAAGAAACATGCAATGTGGTAACGTTCGTTTCTTGGTAACGCATTAGGTAGCACATCCGAAGGAAGCGACTGCGTAGTGCTGCCATTTTGTCGTCTATTAACCCTCCTCGAGAAGATGCTCCAGAACACGCCTCGCAACGGAACTTCGCAGCGGCCGTCGCTTGAATGATCTCTCTACAACAATGGCGGAAGGTACGGCGTCTCCATCTGCGCCTGGTCTCTCTCCGGATGAAGAAGATGCGGCGACTGCATCTGCACCTGCGACAACAACGGTCATGCTCGAACACCCACGGGATCCTGGCACGTTTAGCGGTTCCGGCGGTCCCAATGAAGTGGACGTTGGGGATTGGTTGGCAGAGTACGAACGCGTGAGTGCTCGCAACCGCTGGGGCCCGCCTCTTATGCTGGCCTATCTGATGTTCTACCTCAAGGGAACCGCCAAAGTCTGGTATGAGAACCACGAGGCTGAACTCGGGAGTTGGGCGACGTGTAAAGAGAAAATGTTGGACTTGTTTGGGAAACCATCGGACGAAAGATGGCCGCGAACAAAATGCTCGCGTCTCGGGCTCAGACTTCCACAGAGTCTTACGTATCGTACATAGAAGATGTGCTAGCATTGTGTCGTAAAGCCAATGCCGAGATGCCGGAGGCTGACAAGGTTGGACATATTCTTAAGGGGATCGCGGACGACGCCTTCAACCTCCTAATCTGCAAAAGTTATTCGACAGTGGACGCCATTATAAAGGAGTGCCGGCGTTTTGAGCAAGCGAAGAGTCGGCGAATTGACAGCGTGTTTGCCCGGCTTCCGAACACGGCTGCAACGTCGACGTGCGAAGACCGCGCAAGAACACAACCACCAGCTCCAGTTTCGTCCGACCAGGTGACCCGAATTGGACGCCGGGAACTTGAAGCCATGGCCCCTGCTCCAGCCCATACCGGTGCAAGTGACACGACCCCAATCACTGCTCCCATGGTTCAGGCCATCGTCCGCCAAGAACTCGCCAGCATAGGCATCACCTCTGTGTGCACTGTGACCAGTCCACAGCCAGCTCCATGGCGTCCACCCTCGTCCTTTCACGAGCAGCGGTTTCCGGCCCGATCTCGCGACCCTGCTGCTTGGAGAACCGCCGACAATCGACCAATTTGTTTTCAGTGTCATCGTATCGGCCATGTTGCCCCTTACTGCAATACCCGATAGTCCTCACCAACTCCTCGGACGTCGTCTGACACTTATCACCGACAGAACAACACCCGATTCACACCTCCCACGCAGTATTCTTTGCCCAACTTCAACAGGAGGTTCAACAGCCGCTCTCCGTCGCCGCACGGTCACCAGTCGCGTTCGCCTCCAGGACGTCGTCAGTCGTCTCGCTTGCCGCAGACTCACCGACCGTCGTCTCCATTCAACCCAGCTCCTGCCTATCCGGAAAACTAAACAGTGCAGCGCCCGGAGGTGACGCTGCATTGTCGACTTCCTCCACAAATCCTCTCTTGACGCTTTCGACGAGACAAAGTTTATTAGACGTGGACGTTGATGGTGTGACTATTTCAGCGCTTATCGATGCCGGAGCGCACATTTCTGTAATGAGCGCAAATCTTCGCCGCCGCCTGCACAAAGTGCTCACGCCTTCCGCTTCCCGCACACTCCGAGTCGCTGATGGAGGAACTCCTGCCGTTCAAGGGATGTGCACGGCCCGTGTTTCTATTGCCGGTCATCCTACATCAGTTCAATTTGCCGTCATTGAGAAGTGTCCTCACGACCTAATACTTGGCTTGGATTTCCTGTCACGTCATTCTGCGCTCATCGATTGTGCAACTGGAGCTCTTCAGCTTGAGTTGCCGCAGCTTGCCGATTTTCCAGCTCACCTACCTCCACGTTTATGCTCTCGCCATTACGTCCGTTTGCCTCCACAAGCTGCTACATACGTCACTTTGTCGTCTTCACGCGATGTGCCCGATGGGGACTACCTCGCGACTCCTATTGTTGACGTACTGATGGCCCGAGACGTCGCCCTTGCTCACACTGTTGTTTCTGTCGCTGATAATACGGTGACCATTCCCCTACTCAACGTGAGTCTATTGACTCAAGTTATTCCGCAAGACATGTCTTTGGCCACCATCTCTCCGCTTGACAGCTGCAAGGTTGCTGATTTGGACGCCGATGCTACGTCTCCATGTCCTGATGCTAATAACACTCTGCCTCTCGATGACCTTAACAAGATGATCGCTCCCGACCTCACCCCAGCGCTAGCTACTGGCTTACGTCATCTGCTAGCATCCTATCATGACATTTTCGACTTTGACGACCGTCCTCTGGGCCAAACATCTGTCGTCACTCACCGCATCAACACTGGTGACGCCAGGCCTATACGCCGGCGTCCATATCGAGTATCTCAACAAGAACGTCAAGTAATTCGGAGTGAAGTCGACAAAATGCTTACTAAAGACGTCATAGAGCCATCATCTAGCCCTTGGGCCCCTCCGGTCGTGCTAGTCAAAAAGAAGGATGGCAGCTGGCGCTTTTGTGTGGACTATCGCAATTTAAACAAAGTAACCCATAAAGACGTGTACCCTTTGCCGCGAATCGATGACGCCCTCGATTGCCTCCATGGTGCCCAATACTTTTCATCGATCGACCTTCGGTCTGGCTATTGGCAAATTTCCGTCGACCCCATGGACCGCGAAAAAACCGCTTTCATTACGCCCGATGGTCTCTACCAGTTCAAGGTCATGCCGTTCGGACTATGCAATGCCCCGGCAACTTTCGAACGCATGATGGACTCCCTTCTCCGAGGATATAAGTGGTCTGTCTGCTTATGTTACTTGGATGATGTGATCGTCTATTCACCTACCTTTGACAGCCATCTCACACGTGTGTCGGCCGTTGTGGATGTTTTTCGAAGAGCCGCTCTCCAGCTGAATTCCGCAAAATGCCGTTAGGTGGTGCCATTACGTTATGGTGCGTCATGGACATGAGCAAGCGTGGTGCTCTCCGAAGATGACGAAGACGACTGTGTGTCAAGCGCTTGCGCGAGGGGCTGCTCAACCATCTTGCTTGGCTACCGATTCACTGTTGTCTTTTATTAAACCGCCATCTCGCCTCCGTTACAATATCCACCATTTGCCGCTCACTGTACGCAGATCTCGGAACAGCTTTTGCATGTTTTCTATCACGCAACGCCTTTACAGTTTCCTTCAATTTGAAAACTGCCCTTGAGACGCGCATGAAAAAAGTGGCCCCCCTTCTGTACCACTCATGATGTAGAAGGGAAAAAAAATGCCCCCCACCTCCCCGAAGGGAATCGTGAGGAAATGCGAATGCATTTCGCGCGCGCTTCACTCCATTTATATATGGTGGTTGTTTGTTGTGGTTCGAAGAAGGAAAAGGCGCCTAATTTCTGCAGCCCGGTCGGGAGCACGGCGCAGCGCCTTTTTTTTTTTGCTTTTTTTTGTTTTTTTTCTTCTTTTTTTTAAATTTATTTTTCATGGTTTTCTTCTTTTTTCCTTTTTTTTATTTTTTTTCCATATATAGTTCCGCCGAGCTCCCGCGATGCGAGCGCCCTCACGCACTTGAAATGCATTCGCATTTAAAACTGGGTATGCGTAAAGCACGCAGCGATGGAGCGGTGTTTCCTACTGGAACATGCCAATCGCTGCTAATGTGCAATGAGAGACAGAAGACTCCGACTGGACACAGAGACTCGCAGTCCGCTTTTAGTTAACGCGCACGCTGCGAATTTTTATTGTTCAACAACGCACAGGAGAAATCTCCCACCGGCACCACCTTGGAGGTCGAGATCCATTGCCATATATACGGGGTGGCCAGTGAACGGTTGTGCAGCGCGAGCAGTCGGTTTTTTCAACCAAGAAACTCGCTAGCAGACGCTGCCTGTGTCGGCGTCGCGAGGCGAGAGAGGGGGGGAGCGTAGGAGAGCAGAGAGAGGAGGGGGACGCGCATGCGCAGTGGTAGTGTGGACGCTGCGGGCAGAGATGCCTAGAGAAGAGAGGGGGGAGCGTAGGAGAGGAGAGAGAGGTGGGACGCGCATGCGTAGGTGTGGTTGCCGCGGGGAGGGATGCCTAGAGGAGAGAGAGGGAGACAGGAGGTTTTTTATTTTTATTTTTTTAAAGGGTTTGCGCATGCGCAGTAAGGGTGGTCACGCCGCCCACCACCACCACCGGATTAAGCTTCGCCATAAGATGCTTCACATCTAACACCTGCCGGCGCTTACCTCCTCAACCTATCCTCCTCCTCCGCGGACAACGCTGGACAAAGCCGGACAACGCCGGACAACGCCGGATGCCTGACATAGCCCGACTATGAAATGCATTCGCATTTTAAAAAAAAAGAACACCGGGCACACTTAAAGCCCCTTAATCTTGGGAAAGTACCGCCATCCCTTGCACTCGCCGCCGCGCGCACAACCTCCTCTCTCCTTCCTCGCCCCTTTGGCGTCATCTCGTTCTCCGCCGCTTTTTGTGCACGGTGATTGGTCTCCTTCGCGGTTGCCCGTGGAGACGCGTGGATCTTGCGTTTTACTGGTTTTTTTTTAGGGCCTAAGCTCCTCTTAGTCTAACCTTGTCACGCGTCAGGCGTAACCGGCCTGATGGCGATGACGCTGCCATCACGGAACAGCACATGAAATGTACCCAATATGCGTCATAATGATGACGCTGATGACGCTGATGCCGATGACAATCGCAATTACACGCAACAGATGACATCGCGAGATGATCTCACATGCATATGTTCGACCACATCCAACCAACCATCATCCGAGGAACCTGCATCGATCTCGTCTTTGCAAACTTCCCACTACGACCCATCCAAGTACCCCTATCCCTCCACTTCACCGACCATAAAGCCGTTATAATGAAGGCGGAACGGAAGCCACGGCTTATGTAAACGGTAACCACCACGGCTCACGACCAACGAAGAAAACACGGCTCCAGTACGAAAGCGGAAACCACGGCTCACGAATAAATAAAATTTCTCAATATATACCCACAGTGTTTGTCACGTCTTTGATGATGTACTGGGCAAGATTCCCGAAAGATTCACGGTTTTCACCGATGAACCTCCGGAGCTTCGCCCACTCATCATCATTCACTCCATGGATATGCTGTGATTTTTTTTCGTTCGCGCCATTTTTCGCCGATGCTTCGCGTAACGAATGTTGCCCGCGCTTAGTTTTCTGTGCTTTGTGCGGGCGCTATGCCGTCCTGTTGCGCCTATGACTGCAACAACCACAGTGCAAACTGTTACGCTCTCTTTATGATACCCCAAGGTAAGCGCGATGGCTTGCGCGACATCGGCCGAAAAAAATTTTGTTCCGACATAGAACTGTGCTCTTTGCGAGGTAGGTCTCCTATACTTTTGCCCTATCAAAGCATCACCGAACGCTGCATTTTAAGTATTCTTCCGGCCTGCTCATCACCGTTTATTTTTGAGGAGTGAAGCTTCTTAGGCTCTCACCATGTCTGTTGTCGCCGTTGTCGTAGGTCCCCGTCGGACCGAAACACAGGTGTTACATCTACCGTACATATACCCAGGTAGCACAAAAGCGATTTTAAACTGCTACGAAGCGGATTGGCCAATCCAAAACGGACGTCTTCTAACGGATGCTTAAAATCCGTTCATCCGACTGTAGCCGTCTTCTATCTCCGCTAATGTCCGGCCTGCAGAAGGATTGTAGAGGTTCTACAATCCTTCTTTTAAGGGGTCACAAAAATCTGTTCTTCTAAGGAGATACTCGACGACCACCACAGGCCTTGAAAAGTAGGGATAGAAACCTTCTACAATTCGGACTGTAATGTCCGTTTTCATTCTATGTTCTTCCTCACTCACATTGTTTCCCTTTCCCATGCTCCTAGTTTTGTATTTCCCCTCTCCCGAATATGCGGTCTCTTTCCGGTACTTATTCGGGGGGAGGAGAACGAATGGCTGCCGGCAGGTTATTCGCACTTAAATGATGCGGGAGGCACAAGTACAGCGACAATATTTTTATTATATCACAAGTGAAATTACAAGAACGGCCATCAAAAACACGCAAGTCTAGTAGGACCACTGTTTACAGCAGGAACAGCAGAGCAGAGCTGCCTGGATTTATACATACTGCAATAAGCTCGTATGTATAGACTACTGTACAAAAGTGATACGACTCGAGTAGCAACGGAGAATGAACTTAACTGGCTAGGGAGGTTTATCGCAAATTTCGTGCGCAGTTGTTTGTTTGTTTGCACACACTAGTTGTGCAAAAGCGACAATCAACAAGAAATCAGTTGCACAAGCGCTGCCCCCATAATCTATTCCAATTTTGTAGAACATAATCGCAGATCTGAGTAATGAAGCAAAATACAGAGCAAAGGCAGCAATTTCGATGCAGGCATCAGTTCCCCGCGAATAAGCTTATAAATGGTGGCAGCATAAACCTAGCTAGTACAAACATTAAACAAAAGAACAATGGCAAAGGTTAAAATCAGATGCTTATTGAAGTGACAAATGCCAAAATGTACGTCCGAGCTACACAAATGATGGCAGTAACGTGCACGTCCTAACATTTATCAGAACAAATGTTGCACAGCTTAATATCAGGTACATAGAAGCGAGCACAGGTATGGCCACCACCTTGCTAGCGCCCCCTATGAATGACGTCGCGTGAATACCTCCTAATGAATGACACATAGCATCTACGACATATTACAAGGCGCGTCGACGACTGGCCGAAACGGCTCACCAGGGCGCCCCGCGGTGCGATTTGTTGACGTTGCCAACGCACACAGACACAGAATTTCACAACTGCTTCACAAAGCTTATTAGGTCACAGAATTGTTAACGTTGTGTGACATTTTGTTTGCGTAAAAGTCCCCAAGGAAAAGAGAAAAACCAGAATGTTTTGGGATCTATCTTTATTCATGTGAGAAACAGCGAATAGCCCCATCAAGAGAGAAGTCATAACTTAGTTGGTGCAGCGCTTGTTCCTGAACATCTAGGGTAACTATACAACCTGCGAAAAATAGGAGAAAAGGAAATTTTCTTATATGCATTATTACCTTACAGACGATAGCGTAAAAAGGCGAAAACTCGATAACATTGTACGATGAAAGAGAGCGAGCATGTTATAATTAACCTGGCGTGAGCGACGTGCTGGAGTGCTTTTCAATTCTGCTGTCAGGTACCGGGTTTAAAGAGAAAGGAGGAAACCAATAAAGAAGGCGAAATATAAGCCACAAGTTCCAACACGCGCGTCGAGACCGTCAAGGCAAAGGGTCATCACAGCACTGAGAAAAAATACCGAACTCCTCGCCTTGAAACACGCCTTTGGCTATCATGCCCCAAGAAATTCGCAACTAATAGAAAAGCGCATTCAGGCCTTCGTCATATGCATATTTGTGCGAGAAACGACGAACTAGTACATGGTCGTTACAAAGGTACTCGCATAGGCGTGCGCACGAGGGAGGCAGAGGGGGCGGCCGCCCCCCTAGTCCCCCTAAGAACCTAAGAGGGGGGGGCGCAAAGTCGGCCCCATACATTGGCTTAATAGTGAAGGGGGGGGGGCTGCGACGAACCTTCGCCCCCCCCTGAACGGTAACCCCACAAATTTGTTGCAGTGACACGAGAAGGCACGTGACACATATGTGAAACTTCAAATTTCTTACGTGGCACACGCATCCAAAGCTAATTTATATCTTGAAACTAGTTCCATCAAGCGGCCAATAAAGATTATATACAGTCAGTTTACTGAAGTCAGGTTAAGTAATAAAAACAGTTTCGTTCATGTGCGTTCAAACATGAACGAAAACTATAGCCTAAATTTATGTTAGAACAGCTAAATAATTTATTCTCCATGAATCAAGCAGTTACGTACTACTGAAATATGTCGCACAAGCCATTCGTGATACAACGCAACACATTTAATTTTGAGTATTATTTTATTATTGTTGTGACTTACCTCCAATATGACAGTAGCCGGTGGTTTATACCAAATACGCAAATCCAAAGAAAAGTAATCGCACATCAAGGTGTCGTGCCCATCTCTCCAGTATAGAAGAACGGAAGTTCTGAGAGCGCTCCACTCGCAAGACGAAGCGTGCATCTCTCCGTTGGGAATCTAACGGCACTAGGCCTAACCATCAGTCCGCGTAACAGTCACTCCACAGAAACATACTTGCATTCGATCGGGCCCATAAGTTGTACATGCAGTGAAGTACAGCTTCTTCACAGATGCGTCCATAGTCTTAAGAATCACGACACAAGCACAAAATAACACAAAACAGGACGTGACTGACGCGCGCGACCGCACATGCTAAATCGACGAGCTTAACTGACATTGCAGAAGCCGAAGCAGTTGCGCGGATGGATACAAATTCACGCTAAAGAGCTCGGGAGGACTCAAGGTGTACGTTTATCGCTGCCTGTAAATTACGTAAAGTTTTTTGAAGCCCTCATCATTGCTGACACCACCACACGCCTTTATAATTTCGCGCGTTACTTTCTTTATCGCAATGAGAGAAGGCGTGCGCAGGCTCGAGTTCAAATTTCTATTCACGGTGGTCCATGCATGTCCGTGCATGCATTGACCAAATGACGCGTGATCTGCTGCTTGGCGAAAAAACGGCTTTAAAAATCTGCCTTCTAGCGGTATTTCAAGTTCCAGTTACATTCTTACTGAAGTCGACTTCTTATATCCGAATTGCTGACGGCTAAGAAAATATATTCGTAAACAACACAAATTATAAAGAAGATGACGCTTGTAAGCGTCTTTAAAAGTCCGTCTGATAGCACGGTTTTTTGTGTTGATTATATCCGTCCTGAAGTTGACTTCTTCAATCCGGCGTGTAGACGGTTTAGACCAAAAATCCCTTAATAAGACGGATTATATCTCTTTTGTGCTACCTGGGTAGCGGTCATAGCGCTCATATATGTTTAAAATAGACCGTACTCTGTCCATGTGTGTCTCCGTCCACCCATGCGTGCGGAAATCGGTCCATCCGTCCATTTGTCCGTCCAACCGTCCGTCCGTGCATCTGTCCGTACGTCCGTGCATCCGTCCGTCCGTCCGTCGGTGCGTCCATGCCCTGGCACGGTGCCAGGTGGCCGCCGGGGCGCGCAAACGAACGCAGGTCGCGTCAGACTCTAGAGCGCTCTCGCTTTGCTTCCGTAGCGTCGCGGTGCTCACCGTGTCCAATCATGCAAGGAGGGACACGCGCGCATTGCGTTCCATTCTGACCTAAATTCTGACCGACCCCGTCTCAATGTGCACAGGCGTTCGCAGAACACACTTTACAATTTACAACGTCTCCGTCAATTTAAGCGCTGGGACGCGGATGGCGTCTGCACGATGCGCTAAGCGCGAGAATACCAACGCATGCGAAACGGAGGCTGATTAGTCAAGCGTCTCGCAGGGACTTTTTAAAATTTCCTAAACTACTGTGGCGCGCAAGTTGCCTGAAAAATCGCGCCTCCATTGAATTTTGCGGCGCGCCCGTGGGAGCCCCGGCAAAAAATGACGCCGCGCGCCTCGCGTGCCGCCGGTGGGCGAGGAGAATCGAGGAGGAAACGCGCGCGCCGAGGAGAGTGTCGTTACTTTCCCAAGATCAAGGGTATAATCAAGGGGCTTTAGGCACACTTGGCGTCAGACGCCACCACGCGGCTGGAGACGCAGTGGGATTATTCCACGTGCCGCAGTTTAAAACAAAAATCACAGCATTTCCGCGGAGTGAATGATGATGAGTGGGCGAAGCTCCGGAGGTACATCATCAAAGACGTGATGGTGGTTGGTTGGATGTGGTCAAACGATATGCATGTGAGACGATATCGCGATGCCATGTGTTGTATGGCATCGCGATCGTCATCGTCATCAGCGTCATCGTTATGACGCATAGTGGGTACATTCCATGGTGGTTGGTTGCATGTGGTCAAACGATATGCACGTGAGACCATATCGCGATGCCATGTGTTGTATGCCATCGCGATCGTCATCGTCATCAGCGTCATCGTTATGACGCATAGTATGTACATTGCATGTGGTGTGCCGTGATGGCAGCGTCATCGTCATCACACGGGGAGATACTGCTGGTTACGCAGTATCTCCCTGTGTGCTGGTTACGCAGTTACGATGTGCATGTGAGACCATATCGACATGCCATGTGTTGTATGGCATCGCGATCGTCATCGTCATCACGCAGGTGGCTACTACAAACGTGGGACGCACGACCCACGGCATAAGGAGCTTCGCCCCTAAAAAGAAATATCAAACAGCGTCGAAAAGTCTAACAGTATCATCTAATCTATTCTTGACCAATCCCCCCTGAGTGGGCATGAGCATGTCAGAGGCAAGAACAACAACAACCACAGCGTCGGCTTCTGCATTATGGACATTCTGCGTTGCTCAAATACAAACACGTAACTATGACAGTTGTTAGTTCACGCTTGTTCTGTGTATACCTATGCGCACCTATCTCTACGGCGAAAGCAGACGATGTACAAACGGCCCGCATTATGAGATAAGCGCGCACACGCGTGCTCACGGGCGACACGCCTCGAAGGGCAAAGTGCACTTTGACGAGCTAGCGCATCGCTACGAGTGGGGCGCCGAGCGCGTCATTCGCGCCATCTCGCTGGTAATGCGGAAAAAACGCTGACATTGATATGTTCCCCGAGATCGGCGTACCACCGGCGGTAACTGGTGTATATAAATAGCTCGCCGTTAGTATGCTGAAGGGTGTGCGCTTCTGTGTCCGAGTGGTTAACGCCGCGCGATGCGGAGCGGGAGGTCGCCCGTTTGATTCCGCACATCGGAAAATATTTCTCTGAATTATTTTTTACAGCGAAAGCTGTATATGGCTAGGAGAAACGAAAAACCGCTCGGCCTCTGTGTCACGAGCGGTCTCGATTGGCTGTGCTATCAGTTACGTCGTTCTGAGCGTCGTACTCAAGCTCTCGCGCCATTGGCGAGCGAGCTTGGGTACGACGCTTGCAAGGTCAAACGCTTGCAGCCACGGCGCGCCCTCTGGCGCGCCGAAGAAACGGCGTTGCGCGCAGAACAGCGTCGACGTGATTCCGGGAGCGCGTTCGCCGGGGCGAACGCCCGCCTTGGGCGAGAGTTTCTCCAGCGGCACTTTAGCTTCGGCTGCGACGTCTGTGACCGCCTGTGGTTCGACCAGAACCTGGCAACGATAATTGTGGAAGGCTTTAATGCAGCGTCGGGTTGAACCCACTGCTAAACACTGGGGCCGCACATTTCAGCATCGCTGGTTAACCATTTGTACGGAGTGTTTGGGCGGTGATTTTTTTTGCGGCTTTATATATGTATATTGAAGTCGAGGTTTTGACGGTAGCCCGTCTGGTCGGGAAGTAACATGATAGAAATAAAAGGAGGACACCGACCATGAAAAGGAATACGAAGAAAGACGTTTCGGCTCCCCTGACGGGAGCCTTGTTCACAATGAAAGCGAGGACGAGTGAAGCGATGTTTATGAGGGCTTTAAAATGTGACGTAAGCTGCGGGCTTAGATAAGAGGGAGGGTTCCATCGTTCCGGTTCAATGTCTTATCCGTCGTTTGAATCAGGGTGGATTCCAAGTGGCGTCTTGTAGACAGTTTTTTTCTCTTTTGCCAAGATAGTGGCGTTATCAAAATCGATTTGGTGGCTCAAGTTCTCAGCGTGCTCTGCCAAGGCATTCGAAGACACTTTTTTCTTGTTGACGTCATTCGCATGCTGTTTGACCCGCTGTTCAAAATTCCCTGTCTCGCCGATATATACACAATCACAGTCTTTACACGGGATCCGATAAACTACGCCAGGAAACTTTTCTGGCGTAGTTTATCACCCAAAAAAGCACAAGCCACGTCGCACTGACGTGCGACGTGGCTTGTGCTTTTTCAGCCTTGTCAGTCTGGGGCTCCCTGGAATTCTCAAGCGTGGAATTCTTGAAGCTGTGCTGGGTGCACCCGGGACGTCCTCGGCAGAAGCCGTTCCAAGAGCAGGTGACTTGTGCTGCGTGGGGCAGGTCTTGAATGAGAATGATCGAAGACGTGTCAGAGAGCTTGGTGTTGTCTGGAGAGTCGTCGCCCAGCAAATTCGAAACACTCTCATGTTCGGCCACTGAATGCTTTAAAGCGTGCAGATCCGCCTCCCCTTCGTCAGGCAGGATCTTGGTGGAATATGCGGACATGTGGGGTTCATTACGTGCTGGAAGGTCCAGCACGACGCTGGCCGGTGCCTCCAAGTGCTAAAACTGTGGCTAGCATGTAGGCAGCTTTTCTGTTAGGTGTGGAGGGGTACCGCTCTCTGCCATTGGCAGAGATGTTCTGCCACCGGTTACCGAGGCAGGGACACAACACAATATATATATTGTGAAGAAGAAGATGTGCCTCCATCCAGCAGCATCGCCAACGCTTGGCTCGCTCGGCTCGTGCTTCTGATCGCTGCTGTCCCGCTGGACTGTGCCTCTCGCTGCGTCGTCGCTGACAAGCGTATCGTCGCTGAACTGCCAATAAACCTCTTCACAATTGGTGGAGGGTGCTGTACTTCCCCGTCGCTACACCCTGGAGCTGCGAAGCCGAACGCTTCCGCCCATCATGACCGACACCGCTAACCCACCGGCGCCTTTGCACCAGTCCGTCACCTGCACCGGCATCCCTCGGATACGGGACCCAAAGATCTTCAGCGGTGCAGATGAGACCGACGTAGAAGACTGGTTTGACCACTGCGAACTGGTGAGCGCGCATAACAAGTGGAATGACCCCGAAAAGCTAGGCTACGTCATATTTTATCTCACCGACGTCGCCGAGGTGTGGTACAACAACCACAAACACGGCATCCCCACATGGTCCGCTTTCAAGACGTCGTTCTCTGAAGTGTTCGGACGACCGACGGTCCGAAAGCAGCGCGCAGAGCAGCACTTGCGCGTCCGCGCTCAGCAGACAGGCGAGAGCTTCACCAGCTATATTGAGGACGTCGTCGACCTTTGCCGACGTATCAACGACTCCATGCCCGACGCTGACAAGATCCAACACATCCTCAAAGGTATTGACGAAGGCGCATTCCACATGCTCGTGGCTCGGAATCCACGCACAGTGTCAGAAGTCGTCAGCTTGTGCCAGAGCTACGACGAGTTGAAGAAGCAACGTGGACTGACTCGACAGCCTCAGCGGAGCGGCGAGTCGCTGTCCAGTCTTGACACCATGCATGACAATTCCACGTTGCTTCAGCAGGTCCGAGACTTCGTTCGTGAGGAAGTGGCTCGCCAACGTTCTTTGCTTCCCTTCACTCACGAGCCCACCTCCTGTCTGCCCGCCACGCCGCACTGTCATTTCCGAGGAGGTCGCTCACGCTGTCCCCCCTTGCGCACCACGAGCCGTCTCCAGCTACACCTGTCAACTACGCGCCTGCAGCCCAGCCTGTGGCCGCTCCTGTCACCTATGCGCAACCCGTGCAGCCTGTAGCCGCGCCCCTCACGTATGCACAGGCAGTGCGTAGGCTTCCGCAGTCAGCGTACACCATGCACTCACAGCCTGCGCGACCACCCGTTTATACGGCATCTTGGGCAGCACCGCCAGTCAACCATCCTTGGAGGACGCCTGATAACCGCCCGATATGTTATGCCTGCGGTACTCCCGGAGACGTCGCTCGTCATTGCCGCCGTCGCCCCCCCAACGTTTAGCGATGGTGCCCGGTGGTCGCAATACAGCAGCCAGCCACCCTTCCCCCCCATACGTTCCTGGCCCCTCACCGCGCTATGACCCTAATAACCAGCCTGACTTCCAGCCGCCGCGCTCACCATCTCCACGTCGACGATCGCTCTCCCCCATGCGTCGCCGGCCCGTACCCTCCGACCAGGAAAACTGAGCGCCGCAGTTCCAGAGGCAAGAACTGCGCCGCCTTCGAACTGCCCAAGCCCTCGCTCTTCTCCTGCTAACGTGGTCGCCATAACTGTTGAAGGTGTTCGTACTTTTGCGCTTGTAGACACTGGCGCAGCCGTTTCTGTTATGTCCAGTAATCTCTGCCGCTCACTACGCAAGGTGACGACGCCACTTTCCGGACTGTCACTCCACACCGCAAGCGCGCAGCAAGTGACGCCTCTCGCAGCCTGCACTGCAAGAGTAGTTATAGCAGGCCATCTGTACATCGTTGAGTTTGTAGTCCTTTCTGCCTGTTCGCATGACGTCATCCTCGGGTGGGACTTCCTATCCCGCCATAACGCCATCATCGACTGCGCACGGGCCGAAGTTGAGTTTTCGCCGTTGTGTGACGCCCCATTACATGACGCTCTTCATAGGCCGCCTAAGTTGATCGTCCGGGAGGAAACCGACATTCCACCTGACGCTTTCGCACTTGATCCCGTCTCCTGCGATGCCCTCACCGATGCTACAGTTTTTTTCACGCCGTCCGATGTCTTCACGACAACCAAAGCGCTACCGCTACCTTTCGCAACGCTTGAGATCGTCGCCGGCAGTAGCAATATGTATGTGTTCAATCCGCTCTCCGCGCAAGTCACGTTGCTTGCAGGCGAATGTCTCGGCCGCGTGGAAGACCTCGACTCATCGTCTCTGGTTGACGTCCCGGACGATTACTGCGACCAACCGCATGCCCTTTCAGCCCTTGAGGAGTCGTCATGCGACATATTTTCTAGCGCCATCGCCGATACCCTCACGCCTGCCGAACACGCCGACCTTCTTCTTCTCCTGAACGAATTTCGCAATTCCTTCGATGTGTCGCAACCTCAACTAGGCCGCACGTCGCAAGTGCAGCATTACATCGACACAGGCGTACACCAGCCATTGCGTCAAAGACCATACCGCGTCTCCGCTGAAGAGCGCCGCGTCATTAACGACCAAGTCGAAGACATGCTTCGCAGGGATGTTATTCGACCATCTCAGAGTCCCTGGGCATCTCCTGTCGTCCTTGTTCGTAAGAAAGACGGGTCTATCCGCTTTTGCGTAGACTACCGTCGTTTGAATAAGATAACGCGCAAGGACGTCTATCCTTTGCCGCGCATTGATGACGCCCTTGACACTCTTCAAGGAGCAGAATTCTTCTCGTCGCTTGATTTGAGGTCTGGCTACTGGCAAGTCCCAATGGCTGAAGCCGATCGCCCGAAAACAGCATTTGTCACGCCTGACGGTCTATATGAATTTCACGTCATGCCCTTTGGGCTTTGTAACGCGCCCGCCACGTTTGAACTGCTTATGGACAACACGCTACGTGGCCTGAAGTGGTCTATGTGTCTTTGTTATCTCGATGATGTCGTGGTCTTTTCGCCCGATTTCCCTACACACCTACTTCGCCTTCGGCATGTTTTGACTTGTCTAAACAACGCTGGCCTACAACTGAACCTCAAGAAATGCCGCTTCGCTGCACGGGAGCTGATCATCTTAGGACACATCGTGTCCAAGCACAGCGTCTTACCGGACCCCGCAAAACTTCGGGCAGTCGCAGAATTTCCCAAGCCGACGACTACGAAGGAACTTCGGAGTTTTGTAGGCCTATGTTCCTATTTCCGGCGCTTTGTTCGCAATGTTGCATCGATCATATCACCATTGACCCAGCTTCTTCGCGGTGACGTGGACCTCTCCACCTGGTCCCCTGAATGCGACATCGCCTTCGCGACGCTGCGACGCCTGCTCACTTCCCCATCTATTCTTCGGCACTTCGATCCGACAGCTCCTACCGAAGTACACACAGACGCCAGCGGCGTAGGGCTCGGCGCTCTCCTCGCTCAACGAAAGCCAGGCTATTCAGAATACGTAGTCGCTTATGCAAGTCGCACGCTGACGAAAGCGGAAACTAATTACAGCGTGACCGAAAAAGAGTGCTTGGCTCTGGTGTGGGCGCTTGGAAAGTTCCGGCCATACTTATACGGCCGCCCGTTCGACCTGGTAACCGATCACCACGCGCTTTGTTGGCTCGCCACGTTGAAAGACCCTTCTGGCCGCCTAGCACGATGGGCACTCCGCATCCAGGAGTACGAAATTCGAGTCGTATACCGCTGCGGACGCAAGCACTCTGATGCTGACGCCCTGTCCCGTTCACCTGGCACGTCCACCCTTGCTGTGTCTCGGTCCATCCGACGCCAAGCTTCCCATTACGCAATCCGCGATCAACTGCTTCACCGCCGCAACTACTCTGCTGATGGCCGCCGGTGGCTGCTGGTCATTCCACGCAGCTTGCGATCACGAGTATGCGCCTCTCTCCACGACGATCCGCAATGTGGCCACGCTGGAGTGTTCAAAACATACGAACGCCTTCGCCATCGGTATTACTGCCGCGGTATGTACAATTACGTGCGGAAATTCGTGAAGTGCTGCCCTGATTGCCAACGACGCAAATCGCCACCTCTACGTGCCACAGGTGCATTGCAGCCGCTTCCATGCCCTGCGAAACCGTTCGATCGCGTCGGCGTTGACCTCTACGGTCCCCTTCCAATGACACCGGATGGGAATCGCTGGATTATAGTTGCTGTCGACCATCTGACACGCTACGCCGAAACTGCCGCTTTGCCGAGTGCTACCGCTCGGGATGTCGCCTCTTTTGTTCTACATCACTTGATACTTCGACATGGCGCACCTCGAGAGCTCCTTAGTGACAGAGGACGCGCTTTCCTCTCCGAGGTTGTCGAACCTTCGTCGATGAAGCGCTGAAAGGTTTGTCCAGTGTTCCTCAGGCCGAAGCTCATGAAGGGAAACTCGAACAAGCCAAAGGGCGCTTCATCGACGAATTCATCCGCGGCCTCGACTTCTGCTTCGTCTATCTTTACGACATATTGGTCTTTTCGCGTGACGCCGCTGAACACCACAGAGCTTGCGCGCCGTATCGACGACATCGATCGACAGCTCACCTCCATTCAACAACACCTGGGTGAACGTCTTCCGATGCAACAGCGCCACCACTTGCAAAGCCGCGACCGTAACACCACTCTATCGCGGCAACCTGATAACAACGGCCCGTGTTACTACCACCGACGCATCGGTGACATAGCCCGGCAATGTCGACCGCCCTGCTCCGCCAACAAGAAATGCCAACAGCAGCTCGTAGAGACGGCCGCAAGCTGCCAACCCGGAGTCCGTCGCATATTCGTCACCGACCAAATCACGAAGCAGCGTTTCCTTGTCCACAGCGGTTCCGACATCTGCTGCTACCCGCGATCCCATCTTCAAGGTCCTCGCCCGCCGACATCTTTCGAGCTCAGCGCGGCAAACCAGTCGACAATCAAGACGTACGGCTCGCTGCGCCTGCACATCCAGCTAAGGAACCTACGCCGCCACCTTCATTGGAATTTCGTCATCGCCGACGACGCTGAACCAATAATCGGTTAAATATAGATTTGCGGCGAAAATGGGGACAAGGACGAAAAGGAAGAAGAGACGTATACAAGCGCACAGTGCGCTTGTATACGTCTCTTCTTCCTTTTCATCCTTGTCCCATTTTTGCGCCACCGTCCTATATTTTAACTATGCACCAACCTAGCCCAGCAACAAATTTTATTGGACCAATAATCGGCTCGGACTTTTTGGCACATTATAACCTCCTGCCGGAATGCCGCCACGATCGTCTGATCGACGCGACAACGGGACATTCCACCCCAGGCCAGCGAACGACCGCACAACAGCCAAGCATCAAGGTACTCAATGTTGACAATCACTCGCCGTACCACGCCATCCTCGCCGAATTTCCCGGATTGACGCGCCCCAGCGGACTGCCACGTAAAGTGCAGCACACCACCGTGCACTACATTCGGCCACTTCAGGCCCCCCCGGTTTTCTGTCGCGCCCGTCGCCTTGCCCCGGACCGTATGCGCATAGCCAAAGCAGAGTTCGAGGCCATGGTCCGCGAAGGAATCGCACGCCGCTCTGACAGTCCATGGGCCTCGCCACTCCACCTTGTTCCGAAGAAGACCGAAGGCTGGCGGCCCTGTGGGGACTACCGTGCCCTCAACGCGCGCACCATCCCAGACAGGTACTCCGTCCACCACATACAGGACTTCGCCCATCGCATTCATGGCTGCCACGTGTTTTCCGTGCTAGACCTGGTGAAGGCCTAAACAGAGATACCCGTCAACCCGGACGACGTCCCCAAAACGGCAATCATCACGTCCGGGTCACCAGATGTGGTGACCCGGACGTGACGATTGCCGGACGTGAAAACATAACGACTGTTTATTAACGTAGTAGCAGCAGCGGGGCGAGCATAGCCCCGCTGCGCTCGAACGGTTAGAGGAAGACGCAACACTTCCGAGCTTGACAGGTTGGTTTATAGCCACCGTCGATGACGTAAGCCTCCGGTGACGCTGCGGTGGCACTGTCCCTTATCAGAGGCGTGTTGCAGCATGCGGTCGTGTCACGCAGGGCTAGCTGGTGGCGAGGCGGAGGCTGCGCATGTTTGTGCGCAGTGTGTCGCAACAACCTGAAGGGTCCTTCAAGTTAAGGCGGTGATGCGGGCTAGTTGGTTTGAGTCACTTGTAGTCATATTTGTAGCGCAATAAACCCAGACGAAGACAACAAGTCATATTTGTAGCGCAATAAACCCAGACGAAGACAACAAGCCATATTTGTAGCGCAATAAACCCAGACGAAGACTAGCGCCCGTCCTGTGTATGTGTTCTGTATTTTTTGTCTTCGTCTGGGTTTATTGCGCTACAAATATGACTACAAGTGCCTTCAAGTTAGCTAGCGAACACGAGGCGTGGTGGTCGCTCACAACTTTGAAGGGCCTGCCGTAAATGTAGGGGCGAAATTTCGACGTATCCCAGATGATGGCAAGGCATTCCATTTCTGTTGTGGAATAGTTGGCTTCTGCCTTGGATAACGACCGGCTAGCATAACTGATAACCCTTTCTTCTCCGTTAGTCTTCTGCACAAAAACATCACCAAGTCCTACGCCGCTTGCGTCGGTGTGGATTTCCGTATCGGTGTGTTTTTCGAAATGCGCAAGTATTGGAGGCATCTGCAGGCGTCGTTTCAGTTGCTGAAATGCTTCAACCTGCGCCGTTTCCCACCTGAATTTCACGTCGGCCTTCGTGAGCTGAGTTAGTGGCTTGGCAATGCGTGAGAAGTCCTTGACGAAGCGTCTGTAATAGGCGCACAAACCCAGAAATTGATGTATGGCCTTTTCGTCGGTGGGCGGCAGAAAGGCAGCGATGGCAGCTGGTTTCCGTGGGTCAGAACGCACTCCAGATTTGCTGATGACGTGGCCCAAGAAGAGAAGTTCCTCGTACGCGAAGCGGCACTTTTCTGGCTTCAGGGTGAGTCCGGAGGTCTTGATTGGTGGAAGTACAGCGTGAAGACGCCGGAGCTGTTCGTCGAAGTTTGAACACAACGACGTCGTCCAAGTACACAAGGCAAGTCTGCCACTTTAAGCCTGCCAGTACGGTATCCATAGCACGTTGGAACGTCGCAGGCGCTGAGCAATGAAGGGCAACAGAAGGGCATTACCTTGAACTCGAAGAGGCCGTCTGGTGTGATAAAGGCAGTCTTCTCTCGGTCTCTCTCGTCGACCTCGAGTTGCCAACAGCCGGTCTTGAGGTCCATCGACGAAAAGTACTTCGCACTGTGGAGTCGATCCAGGGCGTCGTCTATACGTGGGAGAGGATACATGTCCTTCTTCGTGATTTTGTTCAGGCGGCAATAATCGACGCAGAAACGTAGTATTCCGTCCTTCTTCTTCACTAAAACCACGGGTGACGCCCAAGGACTCTTGGAAGGCTGGATGATGTCGTCACGTAGCATTTCGTCGACTTGTTGCTTTACGGCCTCGCGTTCTCGCGTCGATACTCGCTACCGGCTCTGACAGAGTGGTCTGGCATTTTCCTGTGTTATTATGCGATGTTTTGCGACTGGGTTCTGTCTGATTCTTGACAACGACGAAAAGCAGTCCTTGAATTGCAGAATCAGAGATTTGAGCTCGTCTTGCTTGCACTTCGGAAGGCTCGGGTTGACGTCGAAACTTGGTTGAGGAGCTTGGTTCGTTGTGGTCGGATCGGTAGATTCGCTGAGGGTGAAAGCACTGGTGGCTTCCACAATTTCCTCGATGTAAGCGACTGCCGTGCCTTTGCTCACGTGTTTGTGCTCATTGCTGAAATTCTGAGCATAACTGTTGCTTTCCCCCACGCAGCTCGGCGATTCCTCTTGCGACGCAAATATCGCGGTGGACGAACAGGTGCTGATTGCGTTCAACAACGCCTTCGAAGTATTCTGATTTTGGAGTGCCGACGGAAATGATGTCGCTTGAGCAAGGCGGAATGGTGACTTGTTCTTCCAGCACAGTCAAGGCGTGGTTTCTTGGGGGCGGCACGGCGGTAGGGCTTTTTCTGTGGGTAGTGTTATCGACTTTGTTCTCAGGTCGATGACTGCACCATGGAGGCTTAAGAAGTCCATACCAAGGATTGCATCTCTCGAGCAACGCTGTAGGACTACGAAGCTTGCGGGATAAATCCGGTTTTTAATGACGACTCTGGCTGTACAGATTCCTGGCGGCGTTACTAGGTGACCTCCAGCTGTCCGGATTTCAGGACCTTCCCAAGCAGTCCTAACTTTCTTCAACTTCGGGGCGAACGTTCCACTAATGACGGAATAGTCGGCTCCGGTGTCGACGAGATCTGTGACACTGTGGCCGTCAATGAAAACGTCGAGGTCGCTAGTTCGTCGCCTGGCGTTTGTATTTGGTGACCTTAATTTTCCCAACTTGTTTTGGAACACACATCCAACCAGTATAACGCCCTTTTAAGCTCAGGAGAAAGAATTTTGTGAACTTTGTTCCGTGTTTTCACTTTCCCAACTTGTTATGCAGCCGACCAGAATCACCTCCAACACTGCGAGCACGCTTGACTTAATTTTAACTAATCTTCCAGATCGAGCTTCCCCTATACCTTTTCTACCTAATACTAGGGATCATTCTTTAATAAGTCTTGGCACTAACGCTAGCCCTCCTAAAGGAACTAAGGTTAAAGAAAATTATTCGTGATTATAAGAAGGCTAATTTTGAGGCAATGAACAATGAATTAGGCTCATTTTTCGAAAGTTTTTTTATTAGCTTTGATACTCGTTCAGTTGAAAATAACTGGGATATTTTTGTAGATCAGGTACGTCTGTTGACAGGAAAATACATTCCCAATCGTATCGTCATTTCTAATACACAAACCCCTTGGTATCTCATACATCAAGCGTCTGTCTCACAAAAAGAAACGGCTCTATCACTTAGCTAAATCCTCTTCTTCAAGCACGTTGGCAATCTTATAAAATTGCTAATCGTACATACTTATCTGCACTAAAAGAAGCTAAAGATGATTACTTGACCCACACACTACCCGACATGATCAAAACAGACATTCGTAAGTTCTGGCGCGTCATTAATCTTCCGTGAGATTGCACTGTCGTCCTAAAAGACACACAAGGTAACGCAATCCGAATTAACGCTTGCGCGATCGCTCTTAACCCTATATTTTCGAATAATTTTCCGGTTTCGGGCAATATTCACCTACCGAACACTAATTCATGCGACTATCTTATCATGGATCCTGTAACAGTTCATTCATCTCACATTGCTAAACTAATTGATAAATTACCCTTTAACTCAGCTCCGGCTTTCGATGGCAATAACAGCAAATTTTTAAAAAAGCACTAGCGTCTTCAGCTCCATCATATTGACCAAAATCTTTCAGCAATCCATAAACACATCTACTCTGCCTTCGCAATGGAAAATAGGGAAGGTGGTTCCCCTGCACAAGTCCAGCAGCAAAAACTCACCCATGAATTACAACCCGATCTCACTGACCAGCACCTGTTGCAAACTTCTGGAACAC
>JALIZH010019409.1:0-32827 GCA_030522465.1 Rhipicephalus appendiculatus
TAAACCACATAAATGAATTTACTGAGTGCCGTACTTGTGTGTGTTGTAAAGTTCCTTTTACTTGTGGCCGGCTCTTTCTAGGGTAGATGGGACGCTGTGTTCTAAACTTTCTTTGTACTGCCGCGATTGCAAACGCTTGGCTACATTCTATGAACGTCCTATGAAGGTGTCGAATACTCAAGTGAAAGCATATTCATATTAGTCGAAGTGCATGTGGGAATCAGCCATCGATAAGCTTGCGTAAGGTAAAAATTAAATGTAGCAGCAGTTATACCACGCGCAGTAGGGCACATGTGCCCGATCGACATGTGGTGTTCCCTATTTACGAATGTGCAGTTCAGTTTCGTGTCTAGATCATTTTCCGCCGCAGTGCACCATTTCATTTTATGGACGGCGTTTGTGTTATCTGCTTCCCTTTCGTGATAAATCTCTACCAAAAAGTCCAACCTGCTATTGTTCTACACTGAGCTTAATAATATCTCAGGTTTTACGTGCGAAAACCACCATGAGGCTCGCCGCGCCGGAGGGCCACGGAAATTTCGACAATCTGGCGTACTTTAATCCTTAAACGCCCGTAGGGAATATATTTACCAAAAAGTTTCAACGCCTCTATCTCCAATACTCCCTTGTCCTCCACACTGAGAGGGTTGCTACATCTGAAGTGATGTTTGAGAATTATCTGCGCAAAATGTTAGCAACTCCAACGTAAGCAGCTACGAGGTGCATCAGTTTCCGCTGGCGCCACGGACACATTCCTCTCTGAGCGGGAGTTCGTCGCGCGGGTTTCCACCATCTGCGATAATTCATGGATGAATGCATTTCCCGCAGTGAGAAAGTTCAATAAATGTTTTTACTGAATGCCTCATGTGTAGGCTACTATGTGGTCCACCTTTAGATCATAATTTAACGAGAAACTGAAGTTATTCACATCTGAATTGTAATTGTGCAGTGGGAATATAATTCCCTACCGTGCTTCCACGATGCCAACCCAAGGGGTGCGATTTTCTCTAGATCGTCATGATTCCGAAGCCAAATAAACCACTTGGATTAGGAAATATGCGACACATATACCTGACATCGTGCGCCAGTAAGCTGTATGAGCATATGGTCCTTTACAGACTAACTCCATACTTGGAAGAAAACCGATACTTGCCTGACAAAATGTATGAATTCTGCCACCATTTATCAGCGCAAGACATCTTGTTACAGCTGAAGGAGGACGTCATCAATCACCTAGGCAAGCATTGTGAGAACGCATAAGACTTGAAAGGAGCGTTTCACTGCGTTTGTCATAGGGCCGTACACAACCCGCTACGTACAAAATTTCTTACCAGCAGAACAGCAACAGTGCGCCTTGGCACTCTGAAATCGTTCCAGGTTTTAAATGGCAAACAAAGGAACCCCTCAAGGCTTTGTCATCTCGCCACTCCTTTCTAATATTGGCATGATGAAACTGCCGGACATATTGAAAGGCGTAGAAGGAATAAGCTACGCCCTATATGTAGATGACCTAACCATCTGGACCACCGGCGGCTCTCCAGGAGCTCAACAGGATGAACAAGAGGCGGTGGACTGCCCAGAAAACTACCTGAATGCTTGTCGGCTCACATGTGCGCCAGAAAAGTTGGAGGTTATTTTCTTAAAAGCTAGAACAAGGGGGCGAACACCAACAGGTGAAATCTCAGAACCAAAGCTTTTGGTTGAATGGAGTACAAATTCCTAAAGTTCGATTTGCTCAGAGTCGTTGGTATACACATCCACATAGACGAATCGGGCGCAGCCACATTACCAAAACTTGTAGAAACCGCAACTCAAGTTGCGCACTCGGTACGACGGGTGTCAAAAAAAGGCACGGCTTGAAGGAACACGACAGAATAAAAATGATCCAAGCACTCATCATCAGCATAATTACTTATGGGACCCCTTACTTTGACCTCAAGACTGCAGAAATTGAAAAACGGAATATCTTCATACGAAAGGCCATCGAAACTGCCATAGCGTTCTCGCAACGTCCTTCCACACAGCGACTACTACTACGCTTCATTTTCCACAACACCTGGGAGGAGCTTGTGGAAGCGCGCAAATAAATCAACTCGAACGTCTTAGACTTACTGAAACAGGGCGGGGGACACTTCGAAGATTGGGCTATTCTGAAGGACATGCAACAATGTTATGAGAAAAGGATTATTTCAGCAACGATTAGACAGTGCATCTCGGTAGCTCTCATCCCGCGAAATATGCATCCTACATACCACCCCGAAAAAAGAAAATCCGGAATAAAGAAACTCCGACAAGACTACGGCCGAAATGCGGACAAAAGATAAAACAATGCATCGAAATATGCAGAAATTCCCGCCCATGCTGTCAGCGTAGTCGGTAGCGAAGGCAGGGAACGGCAGCTAGCATCTTAACCACAGAAGTCGATATGGCAGAAGAAACAGCCATAGCCCTAGCAATCTCAACCTGTGCTAAAACAGCAATAATACTAACCGATTCTCAAGGAGCTTGGCGAAATTTTCAGATAGGGAGTATTTCCAGGCACGCCTTTTATGTTCTCACCACTGCGGCAAAAAAGAACCTACCAGAAACGTCCATGGTTTGGACTCCGGGTCACGAGTCCCTGATGGGAAATGAGGCTGCCGACGCTTTCGCCCAAGCTCATGTTCACCGGGCCTTCCCACAGGACGCACTAAGGAGGAAGGAAGATGTACCAAAAAAGAACAGCGAAATATTGCAGCGCTACCGGCTAGGCAGAAGAATTTATCCGCCAGCTCACCCCAGCCTGACTAGGGAAGAGGCAGTAATCCTCAGGAAGCAGAAACGAACACTCACGTTCACGGTACACTATTTTACCGTATTTAATCCACTGAGTACTCCTACATCTGCAAGTACTGTGATGTCCCGGCCACCCCATGCCATATGGTATGGGGATGCAGACAATACCCTAGCGCCGCTATACTAACCGAAGAGCAGTGGGAGGCCAAGTTATCGGACGCGGGCCTGAGGAATTAGCGAAGCATGGTTCAACGGGCGCGGGAGATGGCGAAGGCCCGCGGCTACCTGTACTAAGGAGGCCGCCCACCTTGGGCGCACAGTGTGCTTGCTCGCAATCAAAAGTTTATTCTCTCTCTCTAAAAGAAAACGAGCTTAATAGCTGAAGCACTAGATTTGCACTTTTCTTTACCTGATGATGTAAACAACTTTTGTGACAGCGAGGAGGATCACGACGAGGACGTACCATAGTGAATAATTGCTCGCTCAAATTGAGACGCAAAACACAATGACCATACGACTGCAAATCAAGGCGTTGGCTCATCGGTCTATTTTTGAAGGGATGCATTTGAAAATAAAAGGCAGCAACACACGTGCCCTGAAAGCCTTCCAAGGTGACCGCAAAAAACTTTTGGTGTACCAGACGAAGTGCCGCTTTCACTTGTACTACATTTTCCCAGAGGACCATGAACCTTCAAACGTTGCTGGAGTTGTTTATTTGAACAAAATGACAAGAGTTCGAAGGTTGTTTTCTCTACATGCGATGTTCACATTCATGCCGTACCAGGCTTTTAAAAGTCCCCCACTGGTGCGGTTTTGCGAAAGGCCCATGGAAGTATACACCCACCCTAATAATTATAATTTAGTGTTGTATAAGGAAACTTTTGATGTTGCATTTTGTTCTTTACATAAAATTCCCCATCTCCCGCTAAAAGTAACCATGTGTGGATGCGAAGCAGCCGGGGAGATAATTAGCTTGAGCGGGAGGAACCTCGCCGCTCTCATTTGACGGGCAGCGGTCATGGGCGCTCATCGCGGCGCTGCACAGGAGAGAGAATGAGGCGCGCGCTCTCCGTCATTTTCATACCGCGGAACTAGCGTGGCGCCCCCAGCGGAGTATGCAGCTGTCACACCACCTGTCGTGCGCACCGCTCCATAGAGGATTTCTAGAGGAAAGGACAGGGGGGACCGTAGGAGAGGAGAGAGAGGGGGGAGGGGACGTGCATGCGCTCTGGGGGGTGTGGGACGCGGGAGCCGTTCCGTAGAGTAGAGGATTTCTAGAGGAGAGAGGGGGGAGAGGACGCGCATGCACTGTGGGGATGTGGGACGCGGGCGCCGCTCCGTAGAGTAGATTCCTAGAGTAGAGGAAGGGGGTGAGCGTAGGTGAGGATAGGGGAGGGGACGCGCATGCGCTGTGGGGGTGTGTGGGACGCGGGAGCCGTTCCGTAGAGTAGAGGATTTCTAGAGGAGAGAGGGGGGTGAGCGTAGGAGAGAGAGGGGGGAGGGGACGCGCATGCGCTGTGGTGGTATAAGACGCGGTAAGGAGGGACGGACTAAGCCCCCTCCAAACACATGGAACCAAGATTAAGGAATGGGGTCAACCTGGGCGACAGACACCACGTGCCTTGCCATTGCTAAGCAGCCTCTCTGTGCTCTCGGCCATGACTCTGATGTCTGTGGTAGGGTTGATGGCCTTCATATTACTACAGTGTTCTGGTTCGCATAATGGGTGCTTCCCTACTTCATGAAAGTGGCCGGACGCGGGACGGGGGACGCGGGACGGACATAGCCCCCGAGCATAAGATGCTTCGCATCTAATAAACAGTGTTTTCAAAGAGCCTTGCATCAGTATTTACAATAGCTACTTTACGGGCGTTTAAGGCCTAACGTGCACTGGCATCGCACAGTACACGAGCCTCTGCCATTACTCCTCCATGGCAATGGGACCACCAGGGCCTGAATCGATGCGTTCTGTTCGGCAGCTGAGCACCGTAACCACTGGATACGCCACAAGACACGTGTGCACTGTAATTCACCAATTGTTTTTAGGTGCGAAGCATCTTTGCTCGGGGCTATGTCCGTCCCTCCCGCGTCCCCCCGTCCCGCGTCCGGCCACTTTCATGAAGTAGGGAAGCACCCATTATGCGAACCAGAACACTGTAATAAAAAATTGAAGGACACTTTGTACATTCCAAAGTGTGTTCGGCGAAAGCGTGTGGCCATTCCACGGATTATGCCACGTTTTTTTTCTTTTACACTCTCAGTGGGATAAGACACAAACCGAATGGGTGCGTGTTTTCTTCTTTAATTTTTTACAGCGAATCGCAGCAAGACGCGAGACTCATCTTCCTCCGGCCGCATGCGTTAGTATTTTCTCGCGCTTTGCGTATCGCGCAAACGCCATCCGCGTTCCAGCTCTTAAATTGACGGACCCTTTTTAAAATGGAAAGTGTATTCCGTGAACGCCGGGGTCCATTGAGACGGCGTCCGGTCAAAATGATTGCAAACTCTGGGCACAGCGACGCTACGCAAGCAAAGCGCGAGCGCTATAGAGTCCGACGCGACCGGCGTTCCGTCTGCGCATCCCGGGCGGCCACCTGGCTCCGTTCCAGAGCTCGGATAGGATGGACGGACGGACGGACGGACGAACGAACGAACGGACGGACGAACAGACAGAGAGACGGACGGACAGACGGACGGACGGACGCTGGACGGAGGTCGGACGGACACCGGACGGACGTGAGCATGTGACATTAAAGGCTTTCGTCTTAAAGATTACACCATCTCCCGCTAAAGGGAACGATGTGTAGATGCGAAGCAGCGGGCGCTAACGCTTACACTGGCGGCGGCGTTGACGCTGGCGCTCACCGCAGCGTTGCCCGTAAGAGAAACCTGGGGGGCACAAAGCACGGAGTGATGAACCCGTGTTTCCTACTGGAACATCCCAATCACTGCTAATGGGCAGTGAGAGACAGAAGACTCGGACTGGACACAGAGACCCGCAGTCCGCTTTTAGTTAACGCGCACGCTGCGAATTTTTTATCGTTCCACAACACACAGGGGGAAATCTCCCACCGGCACCACCTTGCAGGTCAAGATCCATTGCCATATATACGGGGTGGCCAGAGAACGGTTGTGCAGCGCGAGCAGTCGGTTTTTTCAACCAAGAAACTCGCTAGCAGACGCTGCCTGCGTCGGCGTCGCGAGGCGAGAGAGGGGGGCAGCGTAGGAGAGGGGATGACGCGCATGCGCAGTGGGGGTGTGGACGCCGCGGGCAGGGATGCCTAGAGGAGACAGGGGCAGCGTAGGAGAGGAGAAAGGGGGAGCGTATGCGGGGGAGAGAGGGAGGGGGACGCGCATGCGCAGTGAGGGTGTGGCCTCCGCGGGGGAGGGATGCCTAGAGGAGAGAAAGGTGGAGAGGAGGTTTTGATTTTTATTTTTTTAATTGGTTGGCGCATGCGCAGTGGGGGGTGTGGATGGACGGACACCGGATGGACGGACGGACACCGGACGGACGTGAGCATGAGACATTAAAGGCTTTCGGCTTAAAATATGAAGGCGGTCAACCACTACCACAGTCATCAGAGTCATGGCCGAGAGCACAGAGAGGGTGCTTAGCAATGGCTAGGCAGGTGGTGTCTGTCGCCCAGGTTGACCCCATTTCTTGATCTGGCCTTGCATATGTTTGGAGGGGGGCTTAGTCCGTCCCGCGTCCCACACCATCCACAGGCGCAAGCGCGTCCCCTCCCCCCCTCTTTCTTCTACGCTCACCCCCTTTCTCTCCTCTAAGAATCATCTACTCTACAGAGCGGCGCCCGTGTCACACATCCCACAGCGCATGCGCGTGCCTCTCCCCCCTTCTCCTCTAGGAATCCTCTACTCTACGGAGCGGCTCCGGCGTCCCACATCCCCACAGCGCATGCGCGTTCTCTTCCACCTCTCTCCTCTAGGAATCCTCTACTCTACTGAGTGGCTCCCGCGTCCCACACCCCCCCCACAGCGCATGCACGTCCCCTCCCCCTCTCTCTCCTCTCCTACGGTCCCCCAGTCCTCTCCTCTAAGTTTCCTCTACGGAGCAGCGCGCACGACAGGTGGTGTGACAGCTGCATACTCTGCTGGAGACGCCACGGTAGTTCCGCGGTATGAAAATGACGGAGCGCGCGCGCCTCATTCTCTCTCCTGTGCAGCGCCGCGATGAGCGCCCGGACCGCTGCCGTAGAAAACGATAGTGGCGACGTTCCTCCCGCTCAAGCTAATTATCTCCCCTGCTGCTTCGCATCCACACATGGTTCCCTTTAGCGGGAGATGGGGAATTTTTCCGCTGAGGAGCACTACCGTGCCCTCCATGGTCGGCGGCGTTGGTAGCACTTGTCATTGCAACAGTGTCATTTCAGTGCTCATGGTGAACACTGACTGCCCTTCCACATGTGCCACACTGTCTTTGTCGCAAGTTACATGCCACCCACTTCGAGTTCCTTGTATTGGAGTGTGGCTGGCGCACAAACCGTCAATAACTGCGCATATTAGTGTAATTGCAATAATTTAGCAGCAGTTTTTTCTCAGGCGGCCATTTCAATGCACCGAATGATCAATCGACAGAAGTCCAAAATGTACCGCAACGCTCATGGCCACCAGCAAGCGGCAAAAGGAGAAAGCCGTGAAGGTAAAGAGCCCAAAGAATACGCGCGCATTTGCTATCTGGGCCGCACCAATACATTATTATACACACCCCCCACTGCGCATGCGCGTCATTATACAAGCGATACTACGCAGCAGTATCGCTTCGCAACCATGCCGTTTCCATTGATATTATGATCCATGGCGTGTTAATCAATGGTTATACATTTCCTTGAAAATATCGATGCATGCATACGAATGCATGTATTGTGGCGAGACCATCCACACAAAAAAATAAAGAATTAGCGATATCAGAAGAACAAATTTGCGCAAAAGCAAGCATTGTATATAAAAATAATCATGCTCCATACAAGCCACGTTTCGGTCCAGCTGGAGACTATGCAGAAGTGCCAAAAAGACTCACACCAAAATGTACCTCATGAAATTCCCTCATTAGTATATTGTGCCTTCCACTTCCCTTTGCTTTGTTATAAACATTTAAATGACCAGTAATGCAGATAAAGAAAGAACTCTAATTTTAAGGGCTCATTTTTCTTGTTAACACAATATTACTGAGCACTAACAGACAATGATGCCAAGGAAAGAATAGGGATTGTTTTAGTAGTAACTCTAACGTAAATGTGGAGGAAGAAAAGTGGAAGAAAATATAACTTGCCGCTGGCATGGACCAAACCTGTGCCCTTCGAATAACGCGCCCGTTGCTCTACCAACTGAGCTACAGGGGCGGTGATCTCCCCCTTCCACTACATGAGGTTTATATGTGCATTTAAGCATGGGAGTGTTAGTCAGCGGCGCTGGTGGCCATGACGGCAAGAGTGAAACTCTTTTTCTGCCCACTGGGGTCACGTAGCGCGTGATCTTATTACGAGCTGGCGGCTGACCAAAAAACTCCCAGGTCTGCGAGGAACGCGCAGCATTGTCACAGCGAAAGCTGGAAGAGCGACCTTTCTAGAGCATTTTTTTAAACACTCTTGGTGCAACTATCACAAGTCCACTTGCATGGTACTCACTACGCCATAAATCATCATAATTTTTGTGTAGTGGGGAAGCGTCCACTATGCCATTATTCGTCATTCTTCGAAAAAACGCGGTACCTGCTACGCACTTGTAACGCATTATGTGTACTTTGTTGATGCTGTGGCTGACGATTATGAAGAATTATGCCTGAGGCTTTTGTAATTGGTTGGAGCATTGAACGACGTACTCGTTACGCAAATCGCGTTGGTGTGACGCCTGGTTGTTACTTTACTGATCTAAAACACTTTACGACACATGTTAACGCGATTCCTTACCCGACATGAAGCCTGCATAGGGTCAGTTTCCAACGCAGTTCCAAGCACAGCCGTGGTTCAGTGCCAGAGCGCTGGGCTGCCACGCAGAGGACCCGGGTTCGATTCCCATTGTGCCATAGGTATTTTTTTATTTATTTACTTTTTCTTATTTCGCACGATAGCGTTTACGAACACCGGCGGCGGCGGCGGACAACTACGGCGCAAGAACGGCCCGTGTTGTGAACTTATAACAGCTTTTGCTGTAATAATCCCTCGCAAACTACCTCAAGGCGTGATGTCTGCCACAACGAGACCCTGGCTATGAATGAAGAAAGAAGTAGAAATTTAAGGGCTCGTTTTTCTTTGTTAGACACAATATCATTGATAACTAACAGACAACGATGCCAAAGAAGGTAAAGCGGATGTTATTAGTCGTAATTGTAATGTAAATGTGAAGAAAGAAAAGTGGACGAAAAGATAACTTGCCGATGGCAAGGACTGAACCATCGACCTTCGAATAACACGCCCGATGCTCTACTATAATGTAGAAATGACCTGCGTAAGTGTTCTCTCGCATTTCTTTAGCTGCTCTCAAGTTATCGCCGAACAAAGGCTTTGCCCATGCCAGTGGATACCACAGTGATAGCAGTGAATGCGATAGCAATAAATTGGATTGCCACACGAAGGAACGACAAGCGCTGCAGTGTCAACGCGCTGCAAGTGTGAACAATGCAGAACCCGACACTATAAGATATTTCTTTTGAAACCTCGGCGGCTGGAGTGACCCCTCTGCGTCTCTTGCCACGTGGTGGCGTCTGACCCAAGGTGTTCCCGGCGATCTGCCTTTTTTTTCCACATCACGAGATGGGTACTGAAAGGGGCCAACTTTTTTGTGCGCGTCTCAAGAGCAGTTTTCAAATTGAAAGAAAATGTAGGAAGCGTTGCATGATTGAAAACACGCTCAAGATCCCCCCGACATCTGCGTTCCGCTAGCGGTAAACGGTGTATATAAAACCCCTGCTGTTAACATGCCGGTGCAAGCATGTCGCGTGGTGTGGTTTGGGTAAAGTGGCGCGCTGTGGAAGCGAGGAGATGCTGGTAAAAATCCCCCCTTGCTTGCTTCAGAATTTTTTTCTGAATTTATTTTTATTTTTGATATATATATATATATATATATATATATATATATATATATATATATATATATATATATATAGCTTTTTTTTTCTAGATGAGCCCATGTGCACTTTACTTGAAACTGAGAAAAGCCCACTTTTTTGCTATTGACAATATGGTCGGGTCTACTCAAACAATTTTTTGCCAGTATGTTTCTGTCCCCTAAATACCTCAAATGTATATTGCGACAAAAATCTACAATGCCCAATATGTTCGGTATTCAGGAGGAAAGTTTGAATTTGGCGCATATAGATTGCAGCATTTCATTTGGTCTTAAATTGGCTCGTAAAATAAGTCTAAAACGATTCGACTGTACGGTATAGCAATATTTTGTGATAAAATTAACATCATCCTTGTGCTTCCATCGGTGCCGTGCTTCGTAGCAAGGGTGTAATGGCGATTACTACACCAGAAGAAAGACTGGTCGTTGCTGGCAAAAGGCAAGCTATTTTGGACCGTCACAAGAGTTTGCTCGTCCTCGGCATCTCTGTAAAACCTTGAAAAGTTTTCTAGCTGTTCTTCCTCTTCTTATGAGCTTGTTTTATGCCGAGCCGTTTCGGATCACTCCTTCTTCTTCTAGAAATACCTCGGTGGCAAGCATATTCCTTTCATATATCTTTTATTTCAAGTATACCATGTTGGAACGAAAGCAGGACATGATACTGTAGAGGTAAACTCGAAAATAAACACTGAGAGGCAAAAAGAAGTAGTAAGGATGGCCTCTTACTCTTTATATTCGCGTTTTCTCATAGAACATTTTGTACTACAGTAAGTGCTAACTCGCACTAAAAAAACTAATTGTGGAACGTAAAACACGACAGCAAAAGCAACAAGGACCAAAATGAAGCAGATTGGATGAGACCACGTTGGCTTGTTTTGGTCTCGATTGTGAAAGCATTGCTGGTTTAATGAATGTGGCCCTAGTTCGATTGAAACAGCCGCAGTATTTGGCTCATTTTGGATTAGAAACTCCCTTTTTGATTTAACGTTACAATCAGCAAATGCCCCATTTTGATTCTGACTGGTTTTTGAAGTCAAAGATACTTAGGCGCGCTTTTACGCTCTAGGAAAATTGAGCCTAGTTTCGGTTTCTGCATTTGACTCTTGATGAAAAAAAAAGGCCACATATACATATGCGGGACATAACGGCGATGTCAAAAATCCGCCGAGAGCGTCCATATAACAGGGGATATTCAAATGCTTAGTGTTCTGGCAACACTAGGCGCGTCCGCCTTTTTTTGTTGGGCCACCAGCGCGGAATCTTCTGCTAGCGTCTCCACAAGGAGAGGCGACGGAAAGGCTAAGACAATGTCGTTGGTGAAGCTTTCGTTACCGAGAAAAAACGGCTTTTTTTTACGTCATCCAGCGGCCGAACGGCCAGTGAACCTGAATCCGCTGCCACAAATCGATGAGAACGAAAATATCGGAGCTCTGCACGTTTCAAACCTAATTTGGACGGCAACTGAACGAGGCGCATCGCTTCACAAAGCCTAACTGTCGTTCTATAGTGGCGTGTGCTGCCGATCTGAGGTAGGCGTTCAAGAAAAGCGTTCATTGCAGAGGAGATGCGACTCTGAAGCTGCTCATATGACCTTGCGCAGCAATACACCCTCATTGTATTTCCCACTGCGATAATAATAACAAGCGTCAGACACCGAAACCACGTTCTTTCTGCACGACCTCTGCAAGGCTGTGCTTCATTCCTCCGCTCACTTCTTTAACCGCAGGTTATCTGTACAACCTTCGCAATAGTGTATGTGGTAGTTTTAAATGCGAATGCATTTCATAGTCAGGGCTATGTCAGGCATCCGGTGTTGTCCGGCGTTGTCCAGCGTTGTACGCGGAGGAGGCGGAGGATAGGTTGAGGAGGTAAGCGCCGGCAGGTGTTAGATGTGAAGCATCTTATGGCGAAGCTTAATCCGGTGGTGGTGGCGGGCGGCGTGACCACCCTTACTGCGCATGCGCAAACCCTTTAAAAAAATAAAAAACCTCCTCTCTCCCCTCTAGGCATCCCTCCCCGCGGGAACCACACCCTCACTGCGCATGCGCCTCCCCTCCTCTCTCCCCTGCTACGCTCCCCCCTTCCTTCTCTAGGCATCTCTGCCCGCAGCGTCCACACTCCCACTGCGCATGCGCGCGCCCCCCTCTCTCTCCTCTCCTACGCTCCCCCCCTCTCTCCCCTCGCGACGCCGACACAGGCAGCGTCTGCTAGCGAGTTTCTTGGTTGAAAAAAACCGACTGCTCGCGCTGCACAACCGTTCACTGGCCACCCCCGTATATATGGCAATGGATCTTGACCTCCAAGGTGGTGCCGGTGGGGAGATTTCTCCTGTGCGTTGTTGAACAATAAAAAATTCGCAGCGTGCGCGTTAACTAAAAGCGGACTGCGAGTCTCTGTGTCCAGTTGGAGTCTTCTGTCTCTCATTGCACATAAGCAGCGATTGGCATGTTCCAGTAGGAAACACCGCTCCATCGCTGCGTGCTTTCCCGCGTCCCCAGTTTTAAATGCGAATGCATTTCAAGTGCGTGAGGGCGCTCGCATCGCGGGAGCTCGGCGGAGCTATATGAAAAAAAAAATTTAAAAAATAAAAAAAAAGAAAAAAAAAGGAAAAAATAAAAAAAATAAAAGAACAGAAAAAAAAACAGGCGCTGCGCCGTGCTCCCGACCGCGCTGCAGAAATTAGGCGCCTTTTCCTTGTTCGAACCACAACCACCATATATAAATGGAGTGAAGCGCGCGCGAAATGCATTCGCATTTCCTCACGATTGCCTTCGGGGAGGTGGGGGCATTTTTTTTTTAAATAAGCAATCCATGGGCATGTGCACGAGCGAGCGGTGCGCCGCAAACAAAACAAAAATACTCATCGCGCAATTCGACTGTATACACCAGAACACAGCGAGTTCAGTGTGTGCCGCCATATTTAGGCAGCACGTCGCGCCATTTGTCGCAAGCGCGGCGAAGCAACACCCTGAACAGCCATGCTAGCAGACGCTCCGCATTCAAACGCGAAACTTCCAAACCCGGGTCCGGCTGTGAGGCATGTTTCGCGCTTTTCCATTCCAGGAAATTAATGCTGTTTTCTTGCGAAACATCGAGAAGACCTTCCCCGACCGTCTGGAATATCTACAGCTCGTGCATTGCAGACTGCGGAAGCAACTTTATCAGGTACGTACTAGTGCGATGGAAAGAAACGCGAACAGCAGAATGCCTGGCTTTCGACTCAGTCGAACTGCGAGATGCCTTGACTGTCGCTAGGAAAACTTGTGCTTTTAGCCGGTGTCACCGTAGCGGTAGAATCCCGCTCCGGCTTACGCTCATGCACCGCATGTGTTGATCACTTGGCAGTCATGCCTGGCACTCGGAACACATGCGCGGCGTGAAAGTGCTAGGCAGGACAAGATTTTATAGTGCTACGGTAAGGCCGGCTGAAAGCACAGACTCGCCTAGCGACAGTCAAGGCATGTCGCAGTTTGACTGAGTCGAAATTCGCGCGTTCCGCTGTTCACGTGTCCTTACATCGCGATAGTATGCCGTTTCATCTGTACCAAACATGCGCAGTGTGCGTGCTCGCATGATTCGTAATACATCCTATTGTTGGCATGCGGCCTGCGAAAGAGTACGGCAATGATTTGGTGCCGGATACAACAGGCATACTGCACGCAAATTACTCCTGTAAAGCGACATAGATGGCGTCACGCTTGCAAGTACGCAGTAAATGCTCTTACTCGTACACTTTTATTGGCTCATATTTTTTGCTGTTTGTTAGAATGATCCGCTGGCGGCGGAGCTCAGCGTTTTTCTTTGCGGATGTCAATATTTTCGCAAGCTCAAAACACCGCACCGGCACGAATCCCGCGTCGTGTTGAGACCTTCACAGACAGTGACGAGTAATATATTCCTCTTGCGCTGATTGTTTTTGCATCCAAAAACGGCTCAGTGGTGCCCAGACCACTTCTTGTAAGCGGGAGCGGCGTCAATAGGCGCTGTCTCGTATTTTAAAGTCCCAGAGACGCCGCTTGTCAGGTTAACTTCGCGTAACAGATACACGCATTGGCAGTTACAGAACGAAAGGGCTTCTGGGTGCGAGAGTATGCCGACGGGAGCCTAGGCGCCTGTGTGCGAAATAGGCGTGCTCTAGTATATACGGCGAGAGCGGCCCGAGTAATGCTCTTTAAAGCACACTGGTTGTTTATAATGCCTTCTGGTCGCATTCTATCGCGCTGATTTAGTGTTGCCGGTTCTGTTTTCTTGAACGCCATACCTGTGAGTTTATTGGATTAGCTTTTTTTAAAATATAGTGCTCCTTGCTTTCACGTGCCACGGAGGCGTGCATTATCCCACGCCGCGCCCTATTGCGAATCGCATAGAAGCATACAAGTGCCCGCCAGAGAATTCCCGCGATCAGCGGAAAGATGAGTACGATGTGAGTGAGCGAATAACTTTATTCAGTTCCTGCAGGTTTCCGGGCTGGTTTCCCGCCTAGGAGCCGGCCGTGAGAACTTGACTCTCGGCAGCTTCCTTGGCCGGCTGGATAGCCCAGTGTTGGTGGTCTAGTCCTGAGCTGAGCAGCGCGGCCCGCCAATGCAGCCGAAGGTCCTCATTGGAGGCCGCGTCCCTGGTGTTGCCAATTAGTGCTGGACACTCCCAGAGAATATGCGCTAGTGTGGCCCTATTATTGCAGTGCTTGAATGAGTTAGTCATATAAAAATCGGGGTAAATGTGCTTCATAATTGGGGGAATTAGTGAAGGTGCCTGTTTGTTATTGCCGCCATTGAACGGACTGGGCCCGGCTGAGTTTTGGGTTTGGGCGGGAAGTATTCTCTTCGCTGACTTTTACAGTGTATGGATAATGTCGTTGAATTTGGCTAATCTGTTCCCCCACTCCCATTCGTCCACAAGAGAGTCCTTGCGCGTGGTGTCAACCGCAGACGCAGCTCGGAACGTGAGACCGTCGAGCCATGTTGTGCGCCACCTCGTTGAGATTGACCTCCGTGTGGTCGACAGGTATGCGGGCGGGAAACCAGAGGATGGATGCGCTTTGTTCGTCAGAGCGGGTTTTGCCTTTAGTAAGGACTCGTAATTCTACTGGAGAAAGTCTACCATTTGCGAAATTTCGGACTGCTGTTTAGGAGTGACTGAGAATGTATTGGGCATCGGTGTCACTTATGGCCAGCGCGATAGCTTCCTCCTGCGCCGTTTCCCCGTGAATTGTGTTGATCGAAGCACTGGTTGTGCATTTGTACGTATGATCTGTAACCGCCACAGGAAAACAGCGACAGTCTCGATAGCGCGCTGCCTTGACAAAGAACGCCTCCTCATTTTGTGTCCAAAGCTTTGGAGCATGGCTCTGGCTCTACTGATTACGTACATTACGGATAAGTATATGTACACATACATATACTTATCCGGGAACATGATGGCGACAGACGGTGACGGCGAAAATCATCCGAGAGTGTCAATATAATTGCTATCGCATAAAAGGAAGAAGGCAACAGTTGGCGCAACACTGGGGAACGTGCCAGGCAACGGAGTCTACGAGAAGACCCCGAAGCGATGGAAGGCCTACGCCAACGCCGATCTGCCCATAGATATGTCATATATTGCGAACGTTTGATTTCACCGCAAGTTTCTGTCTGATGTTTGGACATCAGGTTGGTGTCTGACTGTATGGCTAGTGTGAACGCTGGTTTCAAAGCGAGTTTCTGTCGCTGGAGTTTGGACAACCATGTACCGTCTGTGACGGTCTATGGTTTAAGTCGAGCCTCTCTGCACTCAGAATTAACGTTGGAACAACCTAACATCACCATCATAAAGCTTAGCAAGTACCTAGATGCAACCAAGAAACAACCCTCATCTTTTAGCTAAGGCCTACAGACAAAACCTAGAAGCAACATGATTAGTCTTCAGCATCGTCCAGTTTCGCTGTCTGAAGGCCTGTTCGCCTTATTGGAAGCTTCTCCAACTGTTTTCTTATTTAGTGCCTGCTGCTAGCCTCTAGCCTGCCTTGTATACACAGACTACATACTATAATGAGTAGCTGATATACTTCGCGGAACAGACGCCACGCCAAAAATGGGCCGAGATGCCAAAGGCCATGCCTTATTGGCCTCGAGGACATAGCGTGGCGCCACCTACATCACGACATCCCTTATAAGATGTCGGGTTGTGTCGTCTGCTGGAACCCCGCATTTTTTGTGTTTTTGTCACCACGTGTTTTATTTGTGGGCAAAGCGCATGCTTCCCTTTGTTTTCAAGCTCATTACTTAAAGAAGCGAGATAAACTGAAAATCCTGTCAAGCAAACCACGACTCAGTGCCCCTGGTAGACACACGTGGTGACGCGCGTGTCTACTTATCATGGTACATTCATGAGTGAAAGCCGGTACAGCTGGCGCCATAGAGGACGATGGAAGTGATGTCGCGAAAGCTGTGCTGCTAACACATTATCAAGTGCTTTTTTGCGTAAGAATTGTTAGACATTGTAGAAAACGAACGAGTGAACTTGCAACAACGAAGGCAATGTGCCGCCGACCCGTAGTATATCTCCCGCGCGTGCGATGCACGTGCATTACTCTCAACGAACACGTGGGAATGGGGATCGGAGTGAATCGCCACACATGCTTAGAAATGCTAGTGCGATCTGCAAAACAAAGGGCCAATTGCCCACACCGCTCTTTTTAGCTGTGCTCCGATATGATTAACGATCATGGCCGTTTTGTTTTTTGTTTAACATGAATATGTTTGTTGCCGGGGTCCACCAAGACTTCACCGTCGTATTTCCGTCACGGATATGACGTTGTAAAATATACACGAACATATAACAAAGAATGAACTAGAAGAAACAGTGCCTCCGCCGGGAATCGAACCCACGACGTCTTCCCTTCATAACGCGCGGCTTCAACCGGCTCGGCCACAAAGCGTACGTTCGCCAGCATAGTAACGGTGACCTATTTAAACATACCATTTGCTGCTCGAGTACGTGGAGCTCGGAGGCACATAAGCGTGTTGTCGTAATCATGCGAGATGGCGCCAAGCAGCGAAGGGCACGTTTAAAGGTATTTGCATCGCTCGTGGCGATGCGTGGGCCCCTGCACTTCGCGCTACGGAGCGTGGTCGCCCGTGCGCGGGCGCTTATTGAGTGAGAGGGGTTTAGTTTGAACGTCTTGTGCTTTGACCATAATGTCTGCGTGAAGTTACAGAGCGCGGGAAGGTGACTTCACCAGCTGCAGCGGCCGCGTTTGCGAAAAAGAACGCGCTGTTCGAACACAAAGAAGCAACAATTGTGACCTGTGTTAGTTCGCGCTCGTCTTGCGTATATTCGTGGGTTCGTTTCATGCGTCCATCGTGTTTGAGCAACGCGTTTGAAACGTCTAGTTGTGAAAGTTGGTAGTCGACGCTCATCCTGTGTGTGTTCTTTTCGTGCGACCTTTATGCTGGAGCAGAGCGCTGCAAGTTTCGAACTGCTTGCTACTCTTCGCGTGAAATTCAAATTCGTTGCCATCGCACTCACTGCTTCGCCCCCTGCGGCGGAATTGTGAGTTTTGTATGCGCTTGTTCATTTCATCTTTGCGGGAGAGTTCACGACGTGCTATGTCGAAGTATATGTTAACAAGCTCAGCTACCGCAACGGTTCAATCACAATCATGGGTTTAGTCGTCCGGATGGAGATGTACAACTACAGGCAGCCAACATGACTGCATCCAAGTCAAATGTTGCTACAGTTCCCAAACACCAATAGATATTGTAGAAGGTCTCATATATTAATGTACAACAAACGCTCTACTACCTTTCTGAAGACACGTTTCACTTTCATGTTTTACTGATTCCTACGACGGAGGGATTTTTTACTACTGATAAGCTTACTTTTCGCCTTGACTACACTTGCAGGCAACGTATCCGCGTTAGTTTTCAGCGCCTTCGATGCGAACGTCAACGTGGCAAAATGTTTGTTTTGTAAGGACCTCACCGTGAGTGATATTTGAGATACGAGCGCTTTTCATTTTACATATTTTGTTAACTTACAGTGAGTTGTCGTTCTCCAACATCAATACATTCATCGACCAACACCGGCGATAAGCTGCCTGGAGTGCTCGCGAGCTCACGTCAACTGTTACAGAACACCTCATCTGCGGCGGCGCATGCACGAAGTCCTGGTCACGAAAGTGCTTGCTGCAGACTAAAGCTGTGCGCCGCCGCGCCACGCCGCCGCCGCCGTCTGTTTTCGCTCATGCCGCTCGCGCCGCCGCCATGGTCCCGAGAGTGACTCCCAGCCGCCGCCGCCGCCTCGCAATAATTGCGGCGCGCCGCCGTTACTCTTATTTTAACCCGACCGGGGAATCTGGCCACAAAATGCATCACTCCACCGGTGGAGCTGTTCTGGATGTGTCCATGTAACGGAATCTACAATTCAGCCGCCGCTGATTGGTGGGAGCTCGGCCAACAGCGCGCCCACTTTTTCCGGTTTTTCCTCTTCAACGTCATTTTGACGTCACGAAGTTTTCACAAGTCTCGACTCAAATTAGAGCAACGTAATGCCCTTCAACCATAGAGAGAGAGAAATAAACTTTATTATGCGACCAGGCGCGTGTTCTCTTCGCCCATAGGTGGGTGACTTCCTCATTCCAGGTAGCCATGGCTAGCCGCCGACGCCCGAGCCCTTCCACCAGCCGCAGCTGGTCCTCAGGGTTTACAGCCGTCAACAACGCCTCCCACTGGTCTTCGGGATTTCCTTGTCCGCTCTGTTCATCCGTGGGTGGGATACTCGGGTTGTTTCGACAACCCCATACCATGTGGTACAGGGTGTTGGCAGAGTCCGGGCAGTATTGGGCAATTCCTACTGTAGTTGCCGGGGTACATTCTGTGTAGTAGTGTACCGTGCGGATAGGTGCCCGCCTGTAGTCTTCTCCAGGTCACCGCTTGTTCTCTACTCAGCCTTTTATGAGCAGGTGGATAGTAGCGTCGTTGCTTCCGGTAGTGCGCGAGTATGTCGGAGTATTTTCTCGGTATTGGCTCCTTCTACGTTTCCGGAGTCCGAGTATCCCTGCGGAATAGCCCGGTGGGTATGCTCTCGGGCTGCGGCATGCGCGCCGCTTGGTTCCCCGCTATAGGGATTCGTGCCCCGGTGTCCAGAGGATACTTGCGTCTTCGAAGTCGCACTTTAGGAGGATTTCAAGGGGCTGATTTGCCAATTGATCCCTTTTGAAATCTTCGACACGCTTCTTGTGAGTCCGTCACAATCGTAATTGACGAAGAACTCGTACTGATGGCTAACGCAATGCCCAGTTCCTCTGCGGTGGCTGCATCATTGGCATATGTCGAAGCGGCAGTGAGCTCTCTACCCCCTTCATCAACCACGCAGGCTACATATTTGTTTCCCCCTGGGTATTTAGCGGCATCTGCATAACGTATGCTCTCAGTGTTGCTATAGCTCGCGAGCCTCTGCTGTAACAATTGTACTCGTGCCCTGTCTTCTTCCTTTGTCATGTTCCGGGTGCATGTTCCTTGGTATTTGACACACATAAATTTTATCCTTGATTTCATGGGGAATAGGCTGGGGCAGGTGGGCTTCTTCTTCGACTGCATAGCCAAGATTCCTTAAAAGTGCTTGTCCCGATTTTGTAAGTTTCAGTCTTTCCAGTTGGTTCACCTTTTGGGCTTCAATTAACTCTTCCCAGGTATTATGAACCCCCATCTTGAGGAGCTGTGTCGTGGATGTGGTGGGTGAAAGTCCAATGGCAATTTTGTAGGCTTTTCGGATGAGGATGTTCACCTTGTTACGCTGGCCGTTCTTCATGTCCACGTATGGGGTCCCGTAGGTTATGGTGCTTGTGAGTATCGCTTGAATCATAGTTATGCAGTCCTCCTCTTTCAGTCCATGGCGTTTGCTTGCAACTCGCTTGATAAGATGCGTTATTTGCTGAACTGTTCTTTGTAGCTTTTCTAGCTCTGCTCCACCGGTTCCATCTTTTTGAATGAGAAGGCCCAGGATGCGTAGTGTTGTGACTTTGGGAATACTGATTCCCCCAAGCGTCACTTCAGGATCCGGTATTTCCCGCGGCGGGCGGCCTCGCGTCCGTTTCCGTAAAATCAGGAGTTCTGATTTTTCTGGTGCGCACGAGAGACCACATGTTGCAAGGTATTGTTCAGTGATTTGCACCGCTTCTTGCAGCTGATCCTGTTGGGTTCCGGTAGATCCCCCTGTGGTCCAGATCGTGAGGTCATCCGCATACAGCGCGTGTTTGATGCCTTTTATTCGTTTTAGTAGGTTAGGCAGCGAGCTCATGGCTAAGTTGAAGAGCATTGGTGATATAACAGAGCCTTGTGGTGTCCCTTTTGACGGCAGCATAAATTTTTCTGAGCGAAGATTTCCCTAATCCTACCGTTGCAGTCCTGTCGGTGAGGAAATTTCGAACATACTGATATAGTTTCTCCCCGCAGTTGTAAAGATTTAGATGGTGAAGGATGCTGTCATGGGAGACATTGTCAAAAGCCCCTTTTACATCAAGGGCGAGGATGGCACGCTTGCTGCAAGTGTCTAATTGGTCAATTACTTCTTCTTTAAGTTGTAGAAGGACGTCTTGTGCAGAAAGATTGGACCTGAAACCAAACATGGTGTCTGCAATGTACCCATTTTCTTCAAGGTACGGGGTGAGGCGATTCAGAACCATATGCTCATAGAGTTTTCCGGCACACGAAGTCAGAGATATGGGGCGAAGATTCTGAATGGCCAAGGGCTTGTTGGGTTTAGGTATCATAGATACTTCAGCGTGTTTCCACTCCGGTGGAACTCTCTCTTCTTCCCAACATGTATTGATATAGTCGAGAAGCGAATCAAGTGTTTTGGCGTCAAGGTTACGAAGAATTTTGTTGTTGATTTGGTCCTTGCCTGGAGCAGTATTGCGAGTAAGGTTGCTCAAGGCCACGCACATTTCCGCTGCAGTAAAAGGGCGGTCTAGTTCATGATTGGGGCGACCAGTGTATGAGTTGAATTTTCGGTGCACCGTTCTGTTGCGGTCTGTTCCTAGAAACTTCTCCTTGGCTTCATTTATGATTTCATCTTCTGTCCCCTGGTAATTATATATAAGGCGCTGGACATTCTGTCTTGTGGCTCCCCCTGTGTTCCTTGTGTGCGAGGAGTGTTTTAAGCACTGCCCAGGTGCGCTTGGTGCTCAACGTCCCTTGCAGGCGATTGCACGCTTGGTGCCAATTTTGCCTTCCTAGTTGCTCGGCGTAGTCCTCTGCTTCTTTAGTGATCTTTGCAATCCTGATCTTGAGTTTTCGGTTGCATTTGTTACGTTTCCAGCGTTTGACGAGTCCTCGGCGGGCTTCCCACAGGTGGAGCAAGTGAGGGTCAACGGCAGGGATGTCGTATGTGAGCTGGATCGTTTTCGTATGCTTTGTTGCTCTGGCTAAAATGTCCTTGGTCCACTTTTCGATGTCTTCTAAGTTAGTGGTCGTACTTTCGGAACGAAAAGCTTGCCAATTGGTAACTTTTGCTGTTCCAATCCGTATCCTGGTTTTCTGATGCGGTATGATTGTTTGTACTATGTGGTGATCGCTACCTAAGGTTTCGTCCAGGCAACTCCATTCATATTTCTTTACTCCATAAGTGAATGTAAGATCAGGACTTGTGTTTCTGCACACGCTATTTCCAATGCGTGTAGGCACTTGAGGGTCGTTGAGCAGGGTTAGTTGATGATGCTGAGCGGCATTGTGAACATCCTCCCCTTTCCTTAGGGTCGAAGTGTAGCCCCAGGCTACATGAGGCGTTAAAATCTCCCACGACGACCAGCTTGTTTCCCTTAGCTATATGCTTCACTTCGCAAAGGAATCTGTCGAGATCTTTTAGATGATCTCGCGGAGGACTATATATATTCAGAACAAAAAGGCTTTGCTGCGTTTTTCTTTCAGGCACGATTTCAATGAGGGTATGTTCGATGCGATGTACAACGACGTGATGCTGGGTGGTGATGCTTTTTCTTCGATAGAATTGCCGTTCTGGTTTTGCCGTCAGCGATGTGAGTATGGTACCCTCGGACGTGAATTTCCTTTGCTTCAGTTTCTTGAAGAGCAATGATGTCCGGTTCCAATTGTGTGCACAGCTGTGTGAGGTTTTGTCTTTTCCGTTGAATAGAGTGACAATTCCATTGCCAAATCTTGATGTGCTGGTGTTGTTTGGACTCCTGCTTATTTGTCCCCGCCATTTTGACTGCCGAGGGTTTCTTGAATCTGGGCCTCCCGGGCCGGGTATTTTGGCTTCTTACGAGCTTGTTCCTTTTCGCGTTCTAGTGTAACGATACGTTGGCTCAATCCCTCGCCCATTTGTGCAATATCCAGCTTGATTGACTGAACCACTGTTTGCACCATCGCTGTTACTTTTGTCATCATTGCTTCCATGGCGATTTCGAGGCGTGCTTCGAATCTTGTCTCAAGTTCTTGAAGGACATTTGGGTTCTCCGCTTGGTTTTTCGGTGGAGGTGCGGCGGGTGCCTTCTGTTGCTGTTCAATTTGTTGCATGAGAAGATCCAGCTTCCTTTCTAGATTCCCCCTCTCGAGTTCGCGCCCGTTTCTCTTGCTCCTCAAGTTTGCGTTTCAGGTCTTCGTTCTGTTTGCGGAGAGCAATTATTTCTTCCTCGTACCGTGAGCCGCGGGTTGGGGAGGCGTTCCTGCTAGGCGTTGGGGTATGTGTGGCGTCGGCGGCTATCTCTGCCCAGCTGAGCTTTTGTTGACCACTCTTGCGTTCCTTGCTTGTCCCTCGCATGTTTCGCTCTCTGCTTGGGGTGCTCGATCGTGAACGCGGCGTTGGGGGCATGCTGGAAGAAGTCTCACCGGGGCTTTGCACGCCGCGTCTCTGCTTAGATCGACTGCGTTCTCTGATGTGTAGAGGGGGAGGCGCTGGCTTTAGCTTATTTCGGCATTCCCTGCTTTGACGTCACGAAGTTTTCACAAGTCTCGACTCAAATTAGAGCAACGTAATGCCCTTCAACCATAGAGGGGGGAAATAGCAGAGAGCGCACTTAGCATCCATAAGCCAGCCACCTCTGAAGCCGCTACCTCTTCGGGCTCATGTCACAATTCCCATCATGCCCTTGTTTTCGTTTTTCTTGGTGTGTTCATAAGGGGAAAAAAATTGGCCACGTATCTGCGTGCTTCGCTGCAAATGTCGTCGAAAGACGATAGTCTTGTGCCGACTGCACTGCATGAGCGGCATGAGTACCACAATTTAATAGCTGGGCTAGCCGCTGGGCTCGTTTTTCGGACGTTTTCCGGGCACGCTTAGACGGACGCCGGCGTTTCTCCGCTGAAATTTGGTCGTCGGTCTTTTCTCTGCGTTCTCTGATCATGTCTTGTAGAGTGGGTCGTATTTCATCAAGCGGCCATATATGTTTTGCCTTGCCTGAGACAGCGCTCTTCTACGATGAATCAGCCGCATCTGGCTGGCATTGATAAAACAGAAGAGGACGCCATCTACAGCGCTACCGGGGAACATCGGCTTGTGTTGAACTATGCTGCTGCCAGGTGGCAGCACCACGCGTCGAAGTTAAATCACTGGGCGGAGACTTGTCTTGTACACAGCGGCGCATTTTCAGCGCCGCGTTTTTAGCGCCGCGTAATAAACACTAGGATCTTTATAATTACGTATCTATAGATTTTGTTTTAAAGGAACACTGTGAATAGTACTAAGGTATTGATGTTGTGCCTCAGGTATGAGTAATGTTTGATTTTTAATTGCCCACGCTCACCCGTATGAACACATGCTTCTCGATCAACATTGGAGGTCGTAAGGCAGGGGGTTAAACTTTGGCCAACTAGCTGAATCGTGCGACGTGCCGACAAACAGAGAAACAGACACACAGACAGCCAGACAGACGGACAGACAGACAGACCAAAATTTCTCCGTTTAGGTATCCCAAGAAAGACTATCGTCTTTAAAAAACGGAAATTCATGAGCGTGCGCGCCTCGCGTCCACAAACCAGTTTCTTCCGACGCCGCTCTTCTCTCGTGCTCCATGCTCTGGTCACATGCTCTGGTACATTTGAATACACCTATGAAGGTTCGATAGCAATTATAAATCGCAAAATTTCAAATAGTGAAATTCCTCCAAAATTAAAATCTATACCTTTCCATCAATGCGGGGTGCGCAATGAGAAAAGTGAAAATTATCGTGTGCTGTCAATTCTGCCTTCTATAGCTCAAATTAAAAAAAAAACATTTCGTGTTAACGATGAATAAAAAGTTTTTTCGATATCCACAAAAAATTTATCGCCCTGTCAGTATGGTTTTCGGCAGACTGAATGCACTGAAAGACACTTGGAAAACTTCACTGATCGTTTGAATGTAGCGTTCCATAACAACAAGGCTACTTTTTTGAGTGAAGCAATGCCTTTCACAGTGCTCATCATACCTTGTATTGGGTAAACTTTTCCTGTCAGGATTGCGGGGTTCTTTCTGGTCTTTTTTGACGAACTTTCCCTAAGGTAGGCATCAACTTGTATCAGATAGGCAAGCTAGTAGCGCGTTCAATATCGTGAGTATTGGAGTTTCAAAGGGAAGAATTCTTGTCCATTATTATTTAATATTATTGTAAATCACATTCACAGCACGACACCGGTTACTCTGTAGCAATATGCGAACGACACAGTGACCTTGACCTCTGCCAATAACTCTCACGCGGCAATTAATTTTCTGCAGTCAACAGCCACTAAAGCCATGGACTGGTTTCCACGAAATCTCCTTAATCTAAATGGATCTAAGGCTCTTCCGAAAATTATTCCATAAGCCATTGAGCATAATCCATAACTATCCTTTCGTTTGGCATTGTTCCGATTGTCTTGGATTATTCGGAGGTCATTACGATATTGATCGCTTGTGAAGCGACCTTTCCTGGAATAATGGCCTCGCCTATGCTTGTTAAAAACTTCTCATTGTGTCGTGTCTCCAAAAAATATGTCACTATAGGCCACTCTCACTACGAAAGACGATAACACACGCTTTAGGCTACTGTATACTGCATTATGGAATAATAATCTACGGGCACTATTCTTTCCGATAGTACCACAGATGAACTGGACCATTACGCTCGCTCTTAAAAATATATCACATGACATGAACCTGAATTCTGGTGAAGACCGCTTCCAATGTCCTAACTGCCGATTCTTAATGAACTTTAAATGCACACGGCTATTTAAAACATCTCTGCTCTAAATAATTCGCGGTTCCCTACGTGGCAAATGCACTTTTCGGCCCCTTAAAAACACGTTGTTTAAGGCCGAAAATCCTATAATGGGGACCACGTTGTTTGATAAGGTGTACAACTAGAACACGAGGTCATTACGTTTCGGCGTACATTAGTAAAGTACACCTCGGCATTTGTTGTAGAACAACATATTACAAATTACCGAAACTCTCACAGCAAATATGTTTCTATAAAATGTAATGTATATCTTGTATTCTTCCATATGTAATCATCTCAGAGCATCTGCTTAACGATCATTTAGAGTAGAGCGTCAATCTGTTTGGGTGCGATCCACTCCTGCATACCTTTCGAGCCTTTGAAGTCAAGAATTCAACTGATAGTTTAGTTAGACATGGAGATAAGACGGGTGCGGCTTCCTTATCGACTCATTACAAGTTGTGGAAAAACAGGACCGAAATCAATCCGATGTATAAAAAAATATAAACTGCTGCAGACGATTAAAATGTGCTATTCACCGAGCCTAGCCCGGCATACAGATCTGATGGTGACATAGACCATGTTGGGAATTCCTGGCACGCAGTCGCATGCAATTAAACGATCATATAACCTTGCGGTGCTTCCATATCTAGGTATCTTGACGGGTCGAAAAACACGAACGCCGTCAGTCGGCTGTAAAGGAATGATCCACATCTGTAAACTTTCTCAGCCAGTTGTAATGACTAATTTGCCGCGAAGCCTAGCCTGCCACATTGGTGACATGGGCACGTCGGTCATGCTGGGAATACATGGCCGCAGTCGCAAACTACTAAGCTATTGTTTAAACTTCCTCTGCTTTTTTATCGAACCACGAGTGCAAGCATTTTTGCCAAATAGGAGCGGTATGCGTGTTACTGTAAAATTAATTTCGCTGAAAAAAAAATACATGTGATATAAAACAAACTTTTTGTGCTGACAAACTAATTGAAAACATATTATGTTAGTGCTAAATAATAGTGTAGTGGTTAAAGTACCTCCTGCGCTATTGCTCCCTCTACTGTTACAAATATTAGCTAATGCGGAAAGTTCAAATTTTCTGTGATATTACACAATTCATACGATATTTCTCGAACGTTATCAATATTGCAATGACTTTGAAACAAACTATTCTGAAACATTGCCAGCTTTTACATTCACAGTATCGTGCGCTACAAGTCCGTGGCTATGGATGCTGGAAAAAATGCATGTTTTATGCATGTTACAAGTGTTTATGACTTTTACATGTGTTTGGAACGTCTTACATGTTTCTAAATGTTCTCTGTTCGCCCTTGCAACTGCTTATCTATGGCAATGTTTACCTTCGCTTTAATATTTTTAATCTACAATCAGCTCCAGTTGTCATGGGCGTGATGTCAGGACGGTAACAGCAGGTGTTACCAACATTTTATATTGGCGACTGAAGCTTTTCAGGCATTTTTATAATTCCGTTAAGAATCTTGGATAAAAAAAGTAACTACCCAACAGCAGTTTTTGAGTCGGTATTCGCATCCACTCATTGCACACTATTTTAACGCAATAGCGTTCGAGAGCTCGCTTCGCAGGAATTATGGTGTCGGCGTCGGTGTCGGCGTCGTTGGTTGTGAGCGAGAAATTAGGGTTGTCCATGATCGAAAATTCGAGCTTGATGGAAAAGCACAAAAAGTCAAAAAGTTCTGCAGATTCCCAAGTACCATGAAAATCGATGTTATGTGAAGAATGCAGGAGACAAGGTGAGTGGGTTGTAAATTCTTTATTGAGCGAAACGTTACGAAATGACGCTAAAGATATGTACAAATCTTGCACGCGGAGACGTATGTTAAACAATCGCATATGTTTCACGTAACAAGTTGTTTACGGTTGCGTAACGATGGCAACAGAAACATGAGTACTAATAACACCAGAAGCGGTAAGCTGATATGTTGAACTTGTGCTTGCGAAGATGGTAGCCCTGGATAGTGCTTCGTGGACAGGGGGATGGCGCTTAAGTATACCATTGACGTTAACCGCACAAGACGCCGGCCTCATACGAGTACATATGTAATGTTTATAAGGGCAGAGAGAGAGAGAGATGCAAGGAAAGGCAAGGAGGTTAACCAGACGCACGTCCGGTTTGCTACCCTGCACTGGGGGAAGGGATAAAGGGAGGAAAAGAGAGACAGAAGAAGAGAAGGAAGGAGAGATACACAGAATCACAAGCACACTTGGGGGAGCACATCCAGTCTACAAAAGCTAGGGTATCCGCTAAGACCGCAATATTGCGGAGAACAGAAAGTTCTTCTACCCCACGAGGTCAGAGAACACATAACGGCTTCTCCCCTTCCCCGAAACATGAGTGTCAAATATCATAAGGGCAGATGAAAGGCCAGGGCCAGAGCTTTGCAAAGGCAGTTCCCACACCATCGAGACGTGTACTTCACTGACGCGTGCAAAATAGGAAAAGATAAATACACTGTCGTAGCCACAAATCAATCCAGTACAATTACAGCAACCGTACCGAACTGCCTCAGTTAGCACGGCAGAGTCGGCAGCTATAGCATTGGCCATACGAGATGCCGAATACAAGACCCAGGACGCCCTAGTTAACTCAGACTCGCAGTCAGCATGCCGTCAATACATGACCGGAGCTGAATCGAAAATTACTGCTAAATTCCTAGGAACACACATTGAACAATATCACGCGGTCATTTGGTGTCCTGCGCACGCGGGGCTAGAGGGAAATGAGAGGGCAGACGGTATAGCTCGCGGAATTAGTATCCGGGCACCGATCGCGACTCTCGAAGAAACCTCCAGTCTCCTCGCGCGACATCCTGGAAGAACAAAGAAAAGAATGCGAAAAATTCAGCCCACCACACCCCAAACTTGATATCGGGCAGGCAACGCATTGGCGCCGATTACAAACTAACACCTTCCCCAATCTATTTATTTTTAACAAAATCCACCCAACGCAGTACCCGGACACATATCCGTGGTGTTGGGAGCGGCCATCTCTCACTCACCAAACGTGGACGTGTAGACTCAGGCCACCTGAAATTAACTCGCCCTTATTAGGGATAAACCCATTTGAGAGGCAGTAGGAAGGTCTGGCTTGCGAGCAAGGATCCAGAGAGACAATTTATTCTACTCGATCAGGCCCAGTGAGCTGCAAAGGCCAGTGGGGCCCTGGTCTAGGGGACCAACCCACCTTTCGCCCTAATTCCATCTAGTACAATAAAGTTTCTACTACTAATAGATAGCCAGCACCGCAACCACAAGTGACGTTTCACCGACATTACGCCTACAATGCGTCTTTTTTCCAAAGCAGTTCCGAGACCTGGTATGACTCTGTGTTAGAATGCTTGATTGCCGCGCAGATTGCTTGGGTTCGATTCCTGCTGCGACCCTGATATTTATTATTTGCATTCGTCGGGTCAACGCCGCCGACGCCACATTTTCTTAAAGCTCTCGCTTCGAATACAGGGTGACCAGTTTTTCCAACACAATCTCTCCACCGTATTTAAACAGGTCTGATGTTGTCTGATGCATACCAGCGTCATTACCTCTTTGCATTCCCTCAAGGGCTTTCTTTACTTTTCCTGTCACTGATAGTCGCTGACAATTCAATGAGGAATGTTTGCTGATAGAAGGAAAGTCGCGGTCATTCCGCATATCCACGGGTTATCACAGCGATAAAAAAAAAAAAGATAGGACAACGTGTGAACTTAACAGTTAGTGTTTTGGGCTCCCAAAAAATTGCTGTGTTTGTGCAGACTAACCAGGCCTGCCTCATCAGGGAAGCACGGGTGCAAAAAGAAGCAAAAAAAAGGTTTATAAAATGTCCTGATGCAGTTGTGGAAAAGCTTCCATTAACAGTGTGGCAGGAACTACGTAGGTGAAACTGTATGGTGCGATAACGAAAGTTTATTGGGATACTACTATAACTTGAAGAAACGAAAACAGCTCTGAGTTCCTCGATTATCGTTGCGGGCCCTGCGGCAATTCAGGGGCCAGTGCAAGCAGAGTTCAGTTACCTTCGAAATAATCAAGGCTGAATTGATTGATAGGCTCCATATAACTGTATTTCCCAACCGTCGATTGCCCACTCCTTTAGGGAGTTAGTCTTTCCATGTAAAGGTTGTTGAATTTGCAAAGTGCGTGTAATGATGGTCATCCGCCATGATGGATCAGTGGCTAAGGTGCTCGGCTGCTCACCCGAAGATCGCGGTTTGGACCCCGTCGCAGCTGTCGCATTTCGGTGGAGGTGAAATGGTAGAGGCCCGTGTACTGTGCGATGTCGGTGCACGTTAAACAGCACCAGGATGGTCAAAATTTCCGGAGACCTCCACTACGGCGTCTCTCATAATCATATCGTGGTTTTGGGACTTTAAACCCAACATATTATTATTACTGATGATGGTTGAAAAGCGATGTTGCTTATTTATATGGTTCCATGTTTTTGAAATAAACATCGCTGCAAGTTAGCGCCAGTGTGCGTCACGTTTTTCTCTTTCCATCTTTTTTCGTGAGCCATAAAATTTCATACGACATACCAACACGCCCAAAACTCTACGTTGCTAACGTACAGTTCTGGCGACTTCCATAGCTGTCGTACCAAGCTGCAAGGTGAGCACATTGGATAAGGTCCAGTTGAACACGTTGGGTAAGCGATATACAGTGAAACCTCGGTGATACGAATCTCAGGGGACCGCAAGAAGTATTCGTATCATCCGCAATTCGCATCACCAGAAAGCATGGAAAATTAGCATGCGACAAAAGGAAGCTGGCGTATATTTTCATTTCATGTTTTTCAGGGACGCAGCAACGTCAGGAAGAACTCAGAATGACTGTCAGTTAAGTTTTTAGATGTCGGCAATCATACCAGCAATCGTAAATGTACGGCCCGTACGCGCGTGTTTAATGGTGCATTGTGACTCGCGACAGCAGTAGCTCCTTCCAAATTTTAGTATGCTTTTTCGCATGAAAACGGAGTACTGCGGCGAAAGTAACGGAAGAAGCGCTTTGACGGTATAGGTCAAGGCGGCAAAATTTCGGAACCACGGTCCTATGTTATGATTTCGTTGTCGTGGAGGTGTTGGGGTTGTGAGGACTGAGTCCTTTGCCAAGACTGTCCTCGCCTTCTTTCACTCCTCGTCCCCTTTCATAAGGTGTCTGATGCACGAAGCCGGCGCGTGTAAGCACAGCACAAAGACAGCAGCCCTCGTGGACGTGTTAGAACAAAAGCATGGCACCAATTCCCCCTGCGATCCAAACGCGAAGGCACACGGAGGCACATTAAAGCCTCAAAGACTGGCGCACATAATTTCGGAGACCCTGAAGCGTCTCTTAAGGTTTATTCTGACCGTAAGAAAACTATTTTTCTTACACCATGATTCTGACGATTTGGCGGTGCGGCGCGCGTGCCCGCGCTTGCGTTGCCGCGCTCGCACACTTGGCGCGTCTTTCGCGACAGCGCCGAGAGCACGTCTTCGTACCTGGGCGGTAGCGTATGTTCGTATCAAACGTCGCGGGCTGAAAATCGGTTCCCAACAACCGTACTCCATTACAATGCAGGCCAATGAGCCTTGGCCGGGACCAAAGAAAAATTCGTATCACCCCGAAATTCGTACGACCTGTGATCGTATCACCGAGATTTCACTGTATTCGCCTTCTCCACAGTCGTTTGCATGAGGAAGTTGGGAATGTGGCTCCGCTCTTACTCTTTTGAATAGTCCTGACGGAGAACCACGGAAACTTTGAGTACGAAGCTAAGCACTCTTTGAATGCGCTGTGTGTCATGTACCACAGAGCGAGCAGAAAAATGCAGAGTGAAGACGTGCGATAAACATTATGCACACGGCGACCTCCCATATTTTTATTGGTCTCCACCACATACTATCGCGCACGCACGTTCTGAAGACACAATGCACAGGTTTTAATCCTTTCAGCCCTGAATTTTTTTTATTCAGTAGAGAATTTTTTTCCTGTTGATTTGGCTTTGACTACCACCTCTAGAGCACAAAAATAGTGTAATCTGGGCACACCATCAGCATATAAATTATTCCGCCATGTCTTATATATAGGACACCAGGGCTTATTCTTGTCAAGTTAAATATGGTAAATTTAAATACTTCAACGTTTGTACCCTTTTAACGCGTGTAATTGTTGTGTAGCTAAACAAGTAGCAACGATATACTCATTAGAGCGTCTGAAATGTAAAAAAAACAAGTTTTTGCGTTCATGATACACAGCTCCCCATTGCACTTGAAATGCCGCTGTCTAATTACTGGACGCTTTGGAAGATCTGATACCGTAAAAATTGCTGAATCCGGCTTTGCTGCGTGAAAATAACTTCTGCCCATGTCTGCTAGGGCAAGCTGACCAAACTTCACTTCATCGTCGTCATCTTCTAGCTCCTGCATGTTCCTTTCATGTTGTGCCGAAAACGTATTCAGAACTATTACATACAATCTCGCTGTTGGAACCCCCTTACATATTAGCAAAGAAATCAGGGCTGGATTCTCGAGTGGAATAACAAGAAATTGGAAGCTTACACAAGAACTAAGGCTCTGGATAAACATGCTATGAATTTAGGGCTCTGATAACCACTGAGCCCTGGTGTCCTATATTTAGGACATTATTATTGTGTATTACTGCTGGCGACACATAAATTTTAGGGAAGAGTCGCTTTGTAAGCAAGCAGCTCAACATGTTAGAAGCACCAGAAAGAAATATGGTAGCTTCCTATACAATAGCAAATCACTGATATATCATCAAACATACGGTTCCAGCGATTGTCGTCTTTTTCGTCTTCCGCCATCTTGCTTTCCACTTTGCAGAATTCTGCGAAAGACGACTATGAAAAAACTACTGCCTACGTTTGCTCAGGTGTTCTCACAATACCTAAGACACGTTTTTTGAATTTCTAAGATACTTAGGTCCCAATTTTTGTAGCAATATTTGTTCGCGTCTTTTTAATAGGACACCAGGGCCGAAAGGGTGATCTAGCAAATGTTAAAATGTGCGTCATACAAGTAAACTGCAGTATAATACTAGTCGTGACTACCTTCTGGTTTGCAGAATATACGAGCGGAAGACAACTGTCAAGAAAACATTCCATGATGCGCAATAAAATAGTGCAACGCACAGGAAGTGATAGCTGAAGGGATAAAACAACTGAAAAATAACAATCACCGGGGCCACTCATCCCTCATAAAGCGAGCTTTGTATCTTTGCGCGGAAGACATATGCCTAGATAAATTGATCGGGTATGTAGAAAGGTGTATGTTAAATGGTAGCGTAACTTCTATAGAAGCCCATGTATCCAGTAGTTGACGGCTCATTCCCACCGTCGCCATCTACGTATGAGGCGACAACAGCAAAAAAAAATAAATAAAAAATAAAATATGACATCAGAACCGGAAGCGGTAGAGAAGTCGGGCATTTGCCCTACATGGCGCAAAATTGAAATATTTTTTTTTCAATTCCGGACGTTTTACATGCCTTTTGATAAATACGCGATTTTATTGTGCCTTTATGGCTCGCCAATTGTGAACGCGAAAGAAAAGGAAGATCAATAAGAAAGATTGAGGCAGCAAGGTTGTTTTATTAGCCGAATAGTGAACTTGCAATAAAAACTTTGCAGATCAAGGAATTGTGATACAACTGTGCACCAGCACAATAGCACAATAGTTCGTAAGCTCACGTTGTCCAATCGTGGAAAACCACTACAGCGAGGCAACAGCCTTGAGAATATCACTTTGACAACCTTAGAGTACAACGTTT
>JALIZH010019410.1:0-17269 GCA_030522465.1 Rhipicephalus appendiculatus
GTTGCGGCGCCGCTAATTAAACGTCGCTCTTTACACTGGAAGCCTCCTTTCCTTTTTTTTCTTTTTATTCCATAGAATCGGGATGGATCTGCAGCCTTCGTCGGACGCGCCGGCAGACGCGCGATCACGGGGGTGGGGTGTCTACAGGCGCCGACCTCAAGGTTACTGCCTGTTTCCCAGTGCCAAAAGCACAAGACGCGTCACTGTTCTGGACGTCAGGCGTGGGCGACGACATGTGCCCCCGCGGGGGGTTCAACACTCGTCGTCGGCACCGCGGTGCTATATTGGGACACCGAAGGGGCCTCCCTTCACCCCGTCCAACCAATCCGTCACTCTTTGAACTCGCTCTTGCATCGTCGTCGAACGAAAGGCACTCCCGCCTACGAGCATAAGCCACATGTTCGCTCGCGCCCGTGAAAATCTTTTTACCGGAGACTCCCGCCGCAAGCTGATCAAGTTTAAGGTCTGAACTCGCGTTCTCCCTACCCCCATCTCCACGGTGACTGCATTGGTGGTTTGCGGCTTTTTCGCAAACGTACTTTTAAGGGGACCGTACTTAAAGAGAAATATTGAGTTGGGCTAATTACTGTATTCGTGCTATCGGTGCTTTCTGTGTATGCGCCAAATACGTTATTTTATTGCGTAAAGCACAGCCACCGAAGGTCCCACTGTTGCTTTTGAATTTGCGTTATTCATACCAATAAGAGCAAGTCTACACAGTCCCAACGTTGCCCTTTGTCCTTACCTGCAAATAAGACAGGACTAATTTCACACCACTGGCGAGTTGTGCACTCGGGCTTGTGCTTCCTTTCATTGTTGCCTGACGCCTTGTACACCTTGTTGAGCTGGTGTTTTGCTAAAGGGGTTGAGTTTGCTTTCTAAGTATGTGAAATAATAAGTACAAGAAGCTTGGAAATGAATCCAAGTTGCACCTTGAATACTCCTCTCTTTTGGCATTCGAACGACATCAAATTGGTCTGGGAACTACTTACGATAGAGTGAGAGAGAGAGAGAAACGAAGGAGAAAGGCAGGGAGGTTAACCAAGCTTGGCTTGATTGGCTACCCTTCACGTGGGGTGGGGGGAATAATAGACACGGCAGAGAAGCAAGAACTAGAGAAAGAAAGAGAGTTAACAGTTAGTGAGAACACACACGGGGTGTTAAAACCATACATAAACATACTGGATGATGTATACAGCGGATCTGCAGCCACCAGAGCCCTCCATAAAGAAAGCGACAGAATTGCAATAAAGAAAGGTGTAAGGCAGGGAGACACGATCTCCCCATTGCTGTTTACCGCGTGCTTACAGGAGGTTTCCAGGGCTCTGGACTAGGAAGACTTAGGGAAAAGAGTGAGCGGAGAGTACCAGTAACTTGCGATTCGCTGGGGACATTGCAGTGATGAGCAACTCAAAGGGACGAATTACAATGCATGATTACTGAATTGGACAAGCAAAAGAGAAGACTAGGTCTGAAAATTAATATGCATAAAGTTAGCGTGCAACAGTCCCGGGATAGAATGGCGCTTTGCGATAGGTAGCGAGACACTGGAAGTTGCAAAGGAATACGTCTACTTAGGACAGGTAGTAACCGCGGAGCCGAACCATGAGAGTGAAATAACTAGAAAAATAAGGATGGCGTGGAGCATATTAGGCAAGCATTCTCACATCATGAATGGTAGTTTACCCCTATCCTAATATAGAGGAAGGTATATAACAGCTGCATCTTACCGGTACTTACGTACGGAGCAGAAACCTGGCGTCTTACAAAGAGGGTTTAACTTATTTATTTATTTATAAATTGTGGACGACGCAGTGAGCAATGGAAAGGAAAATGATAGGTGTAACATTAAGAGACAAGAAGAGAGCAGAGTGGGTCAGGGAACAAACGGGTGTTAAGGACATCATAGTAGAAATCAAGAAGAAGAAATGAACATGTGCAGGGCACGTAGTGCGTAGGCAGGATAACCCGCTGGTCATTAACGGTAACTGACTGGATTCCAAGAAAAGGAAAACGTGCGAGAAGTAGACAGAAAGTTAGGTGGGCAGATGAGATTTAAGAAGTTAGCGGACACAACGTGGCAGAAAACGCCAGGCCTGCGCGGAACGCTCAGCACAGCCACAGCGAAAGCTGGCAGGGCGGTCCTTTCTAGAACCTCTTTTAAACACTCTTGGGACAACTACTACAAGCAGACTTGCATGGTACCCACTAAGCCATAAATCATCATAATTTTTGTGTAGTGGAGAAGCGTCTACTATGCCATTAATCGTCATTCTTTACAAGAGCGCGGTACCCGGCTACACTCTTGCAACGCATTATGTGCACTTTGTTGATGCTGTGGCTGACGACGATGAAAAATTATGCCTGACGCTTTTGTAATGGGTTGGAGCACTGAACAACCCACTCGTTACCCACTCGTTACGCAATACAAATTTTGGTGTATATGAAGCTAGCGAACTGGACGCAAGCGCACCATGAGTGTGGCATGTAAATGGGATGACATGCATGGCAAGATTTTCATGTTACCACCTGCCACTTATGTTCGCCATATCGTCACATCCCGCAATACCAGTTTTGGTGTATGTCAAGCTAGAGAACTGGACGCAAGCGCACCATGGGCCTGGCATGTAAATGGCATTGTAGATGACATGCATGCAAGATTTTCATGTTGCCACCTACCACTTATTTTCGCTTAATTTTTTCACCTCGAATCGCAGCGAGACGCGAGACCAATCTGCCTCCGTTTCGCATGCGTTCGTATTCTCGCGCTTTGCGCATCGTGCAGACGCCATCCGCGTTCCAGCGTTTGAATTGATGGACACTTTGTCAATTCCAAAGTGTGTTCCCCGAATGCCTGTGCCCACTATGACGGGGTCGGCCAGAATGGAACGTGATGGGCGCGTCTCCCTCCTTGCATGATTAGAGACACTGGGTACAGCGACGCTACGCAAGCAAAGCGCGACCGCTGTAGAGTCCAAAGCGACCGGCGTCCGTTTGCGCGCCCCGGCGCCAACCTGGCACCGTGCCAGGGCACGGTTGCAGGGACGGACGGAGGGACGGATCGACGTGGCCATGAGACATTAAAGGCTTTCGCCTTAAAAATTTGGTGTATATCTAGCTAGCGAAACGGCCACGAGAGTCTCATGATCGTGGCATGCAAGTCATGTTGCACACGACATGTCATGATTTCCATATTACCACTTGTCATTTATGCTCGTCATACAAGTCACGCCACTCAATACGAAATTTGGTGTATATCAAGCTAGTGAAACGGCCACGAGAGTGTCATGAGCGTGGCATGCAAGTCATGTTGCACATGACATATCATGATTTCCATATTACCACTTGTTATTTATGCTCGTGATACAATCACGTCACTTTATACCAAATTTCGCGTATAGCAAGCAAGCGAAGCGGCCACGGGAGTACCATGAGCATAGCATGCAAGTCATGTTGCATGACATGTCATGACGTATCAAGCTATTGAAACGGCCGTCAGCGCGCCATGAGCATGGCCATGTAAATCGTGTTGTACATGACATGCAGGTCATGATTTTCATATTACCACTTGTCATTTATGTTGGTCATGCAGAAATGTCTCATCGTACCAATTTTTTGGATATATCAAGATAAGAAAACGGCCTCAGGAGCACTATGGCCATGACATGTAAATCACACTTTTCATGACAAGTTATTCATGATTTTCATCATATGACCAGTCATTCATGTTTGTCATACAGTCATGTTATGCCATACCAATTTTGGTATAAATCCCATCAATGATACGGCCAGGGAGAGCACAAAGTCGTACGCGGCTAGATAGATAGATAGATAGATAGATAGATAGATAGATAGATAGATAGATAGATAGATAGATAGATAGATAGATAGATAGATAGATACGCTCAACGTCGCCGAAGTTCGTTAAGAATTGCTTCGCATTTAAAAGACATGGCATAGTCAGTGGAATGGCCACACGCTTTCGCCGAACACACTTTGGAATGTACAAAGTGTCCTTCAATTTTTAAATGCGAGGCAATTCTTATACTCGCCGGACAACTTTTTTTGGCAATGCAGTGAAGGCTACAGAGCCATATCGTGCGTATCCTAACGCCAATGAATGTAGTCCTACAATTTTGTCTTTATTTTCTATGTGAAATATGAAAAATACTGCCTTTGTTTTGGCATGTAACTCTTTGACACAGGACGCAGCTCACACCAGTAAGATATTCGTGTATATTTTAATTTATTCGTTGTCACTTCGCGTTTTTGAACGCGTGAGAAAGCCGCGCCTTTTATGTGTACCTCGAACGCCAAGCGGCGTCTGCGTCGATATGAAACGCTGGCCGAGCACAGCCATCAGTTTCCACAGCGGTACGGAACGCATGACATACCGGACTACTTCGCGTAGTAGTACATGTACAGAAGCTCCACCCCTGTAGCTTTCCCTTCATTGCCAAGAAAAGTTGTCCACGAGTATAGCGAACTTCGGCGACTTTGAGCGTGTCTATCTATCTATCTATCTATCTATCTATCTATCTATCTATCTATCTATCTATCTATCTATCTATCTATCTATCTATCTATCTATCTATCTATCTATCTATCTATCTATCTATCTATCTATCTATCTAGCCGCCTACGACTTTGTGCTCTCCTGGCCGTATCGTTAATGGGATTTATACCAAAATTGGTATGGAATAACATAACTGTATGACAAACAGGACTGACTGGTCATATCATGAAAATCATGAGTAGCTTGTCATGAAAAGTATGATTTACCCGCCATGGTCATAGTGCTCCTGAGGCCGTTTTCTTAACTTGATATATCCAAAAATTCGTACGATGAGACATTTCTGTATGACAAGCATAAATGACAGGTGGTAATATGAAAATCATGACCTGCATGTCATATACAACATGATTTACATGCCACGCTCATGGCGCGATGACGGCCGTTTCGCTAGCTTGATATACGCCATATTTGGTATTGCGTGACGTGACTGTATGAAGGACATAAATGCCCGGTAGGTAATATGGAAATCATGACATGTCATGTGCAACATCACTTGAATGCCACGCTCATGACACTCTCGTGTCCGTTTCGCTAGCTTGATATACAACAAACTTCGTATTGAGGGACGTGACTGTACGACGAACATAAATGACAAGTGGTAATATGGAAACCATGACATGTCATGTGCAACATGATTTGCATGCCACACTCATGGTACTCCCGTGGCCGTTTCCTTAGCTTGATATACAGAAAATTTGGTATTCAGCGACATGATTGTATGACGAGGATAAATGACAAGTGGTAATATGCAAATCATGACATCTCATGTGCAACATGACTGGCATGCCACGCTCATTACACTATTTATATAACGCCAGCTTGATATACACCAAATTTTCGGGTGAAAGCCTTTAATGTCTCATGCTCACGTCCGCCCGTCCATCCGTTCCTCCAGCCGTCCCCTGGAACAGTGCCAGGTGGGCGCCGGGGCGCGCAAACGGACGCCGGTCGCGTTGGACTCTACAGCACTCGCGCTTTGCTTGCGTAGTGTCGCTGTGCCCAGCGTCTCTAATCATGCAAGAAGGGAGACGCGTGCATCACGTTCCATTCTGACCGACCACGTCTCAGTGGGCACAGGCGTTCGAGGAACACACTTTGGAATTGACAAAGTGTCCGTCAATTTAAACACTGGAACGCGGATGGCGTCTGCACGATGCGCAGAGCGCGAGAATACGAACGCATGCGAAACGGAGGCAGATTGGTCTCGCGTCTCGCTGCGATTCGAGGTAAAAAATTAAGCGAACATAAGTGGCAGGTGGTAACATGAAAATCTTGGCATGCATGTCATCTACAATGGCATTTACATGCCATGCTCACGGTGCGCTTGCGTCTAGTTCGCAAGGTTGATATACGCCAAAATTGGTATTGCGGGATGTGACGATATATCGAACATAAGTGGCAGGTGTTAACAGGAAAATCTTGGCATGCATGTCATCTACAATGCCATTTACATGCCACGCTCATGGTGCGCTTGCGTCTAGTTCGCAAGGTTGATATACGCCAAAATTGGTATTGCGGGATGTGACGATATATCGAACATAAGTGGCAGGTGTTAACAGGAAAATCTTGGCATGCATGTCATCTACAATGCCATTTACATGCCACGCTCATGGTGCGCTTGCGTCCAGTTCGCTAGCTTGATATACACCAAAATTTGTATTGTTCGATGTGACTGTATGACGAACACAAATGGCAGGTCCTAATATGTAAATGACATGCATGTTATGTAAGGCATGATTTGCTCCTTGCTGGCTGCTGCGCGTCACATCGATTCCAACAGTGCGTGGGATCTGCCGGTTTTTTTTTACACGGCACAACTGCTAGTTTTTTATGCGACCGTCATGAGGTTATTCTGAAACGCTTAGTATCTCTCTGTTCTCGAATTGTGGCCTCCGCGTTTAGTTCTGGTAGCATGCAGCCGGATCCAACCGCGGAGGCCAAGTTTACGACGACATCTTGCATAGCTCCCACAGCGTTGCACATGATGTATGAAGCGGGAGTATATACTCTAACCATTCAGTAGCGTTGTTTTCCAGAGGCACTGGTACGACTTCTTTACTCTTCGTCCTGGCGTTCGCCAGTGTCTGGAACGGCCCGATGAAAGGCCCATCCGAGGCCTCCTTGATCCGAGGATCATCGAGACGCGTGCTTGACATCAGACACTTTTAGCTAAGCGACACTTGCGCTCAGCGCCACGCAGATGTAGCGCCCCCCAGACTGCGCACGGAACCGCAGAAATTTGGCGTTTTTGGCGAACGCCCAGAAGTGGACAGATCGTTTGCAAAGCGACGGCAAAATGAAGTGGAGGCACCTTCACGCTCTGGTCAGTTGACTTCCCTAGCTAACTCGGCTGCTGACCCGAAGGTCGCGGGTTCGGTCCCGCCCGCGGCGGTCGCATTTCGATGGAGGCGAAATGGTAGTGGCCCGTGTACTGTGCGATGTCAGTGCACGTTAAAGAACACCAGATGGTCGAAATTTCCGGAGCCCTCCACTACGGCGTCTCTCATAATCATATCGTGGTTTTGGGACGTAAAACCCCAGATATTATTATTACTTCCCAAGCTAAGTGAGTGGTGCGTTCTACGTATCGCTGCTCGCCCGATTGTTCTGCGCACGCGCACTACAGTTCCTACTAGGCGTTTGTGTGTAAATCGCTCGCGTATAGGCACCGTCCACTGACCAGAAGGAGCTTCGTTGCTCGCACTGGCCCGTCCCAAGTTCGCTGACATTGTCCGTTAGTGGAACGCACAAACAGACGCGCGCACGCGTCTCCCGTCTCACGGCCGCTCTTTTTATTTAGCGGGAGGAGGAGAGGTTTAATAGAGGGAAAAGGCGCAACTTCTGCAGCCCTGGTATTTAGCGGCCATGTCCGCGTAGCGTGGCCGCCATTCGCCCTTCTTGCATAGAGAGATACTCGCGCATCGCATTCCGTTCCGACCGACCCCATGTGCCCCGTCTCATTATTGAGTTTTTTTTTATCCGCTAGGCTTCGCGTTCTGGAGCTGCAGTCACTCGGGAAAACCGGAGTGCACAGTGCTTATAAGCAGGCATGACCTGGGTGAATCATGAACGCTCAGCTAAAAGTGTTTATTAAGTTTTATTGAAGCAGCAATTCTCCCGATGTGCACAATCCTCCATATCAAGTTTACGTCTTGTTCTTTTGCCGCATTAGTTTTTTAAATGCGAAGCATTTCTTAGCGAACTTCGGCGACTTTGAGCGTATCTATCTATCTATCTATCTATCTATCTATCTATCTATCTATCTATCTATCTATCTAGCCGCCTACGACTTTGTGCTCTCCTGGTCGTATCGTTAATGGAATTTATACCAAAATTGATATGGCATAACATGACTGTATGACAAACATGAATAACTGGTCATATCATGAAAATCATGACTAACTTGTCATGAAAAACATGATTTACACGCCATGGCCAAAGTGCTCCTGAGGTCGTTTTCTTAACTTGATATATCCAAAAATTGGTACGATAAGACATTTCTGCATGACCGACATAAATGACAGGTGGTAATATGAAAGTCATGACATGCATGTAATGTACAACATGATTTACATGCCACACTCATGGCGCGCTGACGGCCGTTTCGCTAGCTTGATATACACCAAATTTGGTATTGAGTGACGTGACTGTATGACGAACATAAATGCCCAGTGGTCATATGGAAATCATGACATGTCATGTGCAACATGACTTGCATTCCACGCTCATGGCATGCTCGCGGCCGTTTCGCTAGTTTGATATACACCAAATTTGGTATTGAGTGACGTGACTGTATGACGAACATAAGTGCCCAGTGGTCATATGGAAATCATAACATGTCATGCGCAACATGACTTGCATGCCACGCTCATGGCACGCTCGCGGCTGTTTCGCTAGTTTGATATGCACCAAATTTGGTATTCAGTGACGTGACTGTATGACGAACATAAATGCCCAGTGGTCATATGGAAATCATGACATGTCATGTGCAACATGACTTTGATGCCACGCTTATGATACCTTCGGGGCCGTTTGGCTAGCTTCATATGCGCCAAATTTGGTATTGATTGACGTGACTGTATGACGAGCATAAATGAGAAGTGGTAATATGAAAATCATGACATCTCATGCGCAACATGACTTGCATGCCATGCTCAAGACTCTCGTGGCTGTTTCGCTAGCTTGATATACACCAAATTTTTAAGGCGAAAGCCTTTAATGTCTCATGCTCACGTCGGTCCGTCCGTCCCTCTAGCCGTGCCCTCGCACGGTGCCAGGTGGGCGCCGAGGTGCACAAACGGACGCCGATCGCGTTGGACTCTACAGCGCTCGCGCTTTGCTTGCATAGCGTCGCTGTGACCAGCGTCTCTAATCGTGCAAGGAAGGAGACGCGCCATTCTGATCGACCCCGTCTCAGTGGGCACATGCGTTCGAGGAACCCACTTTGGAATTTGCAAAATGTCCGTCAATATAAACGCTGGAACGCGGATGGCGTCTGCTCGTTGCGCAAAGCGCGAGAATACGAACGCATGCGAAACGGAGGCAGATTGGTCTCGCGTCTTGCTCCGATTCGAGGTAAAAAATTAAGCTAGCATAAGTGGCAGGTGGTAACATGAAAATCTTGGCATGCATGTCATCTACAATGCCATTTACATGCCACGCTCATGGTGCGCTGGCGTCCAGTTCGCCAGCTTGATATACACCAAAATTTGCATTGCACGACGTGACTGAATGACGAACACAAATGGCAGGTCCTAACATGTTAATAATCACATGTATATTATGTACTACAGCATGATTTGCTCTTCGGTGGCTGCTTCGCATTACATCGATTCCCACAGTGCGTGGGATCTGCCGGATTTTTTACCACTTGTACACTACATTTATATGGTACAGAGATATTCCCCTTTCTGCAAGCGTGGGCGAATATTTTTCGAATAAATAACCTGAAAGAAAAAAAAAGACGGTGATTAGCCCAGTGGATATAAGACATTCTACTGCGGAGCGTGGGAGCCTTGGTTCGAAACCCAACACGTGAAGGAAATGTACTTTCTTTTAAACATTTGCTTCTGCACAGACAGATCCCGGCGTGACATAGAGACGGACGCACGGACGGACAGTTTCCTCATTAAGACGGCATATAAATGCTTACGCACTTACAAGCGCATCGAGTTAATATACTGTTTAGAAAAAAATTATTTACACTATGTACAGAGCATAAATCTTGCATGACATATCAGTGCACAGGGACACATTCACATTTTCACAATTGTACATCACAAAAACTAACACTTTCGCATAGGGCGAACAGCAGAAGTCTGATCAGCATAACAACAAATTCACATAGCTCACAAATGACCCAATAGAGAACAGGTCGAAAGGGCAAGGAGACAAGCACACCAACTCCAACCCGACGGTGCGGCCTAGCACCATGTAGGCCGAAAAATAAGTTGGACTCGTTCATTCTCAAAGTCGATAAAAGGGCATGACCAATGGCACAGAAACTCGTGCTCCCCCCCCAAAAAATGACACCATCTCCCGCTAAAGGGAACCATGTGTAGATGAGAAGCAGCGGGCGCTAACGCTTACACTGGCGGCGGCGTTGACGCTGGCGCTCATCGCAGCGTTGCGCAGGAGAGAAAACTGGGGAGGCGCAAAGCAGGCAGTGATGGAGCAGTGTTTCCTACTGGAACATGCCAATCGCTGCTAATGGGCAATGAGAGACAGAAGACTCCGACTGGACACAGAGACCCGCACTACGCTTTTAGTTAACGCGCACGCTGCGAATTTTGATTGTTCAACAACGCACAGGAGAAATTTCCCACCGGCACCACCTTGGAGGTCAAGATCCATTGCCATATATACGGGGTGGCCAGTGAACGGTTGTGCAGCGCGAGCAGTCGGTTTTTCAACCAAGAAACTCGCTAGCAGACGCTGCCTGCGTCGGCGTCGCGAGGCGAGGAGAGGGGGGAGCGTAGGAGAGCAGAGAGAGGGGGTGACACGCATGCGCAGTGGGAGTGTGAACGCCGTGGGCAGGGATGCTTAGAGGAGAGAGGGGGGAGAGGAGAGAGAGGGGGGAACGCGCATGCGCAGTGGGAGTGTAGACGCCGCGGGCAGGGATGCCTAGAGGAGAGAGGGGGGAGTGTAAGAGGGGAGAGAGGAGGGGAGGCGCATGCGCAGTGAGGGTGTGGTTGCCGCGGGGAGGGATGCCTAGAGGAGAGAGAGGGGGAGAGGAGGTTTTTTATTTTTATTTTTTAAAGGGTTTGCGCATGCGCAGTAAGGGTGGGCACGCGGCACACCACCACCACCGGATTAAGCTTCGCCATAAGATGCTTCACATCTAAAAGGAAAGCTCCTCCGAGAGAAACGCGAGGATCTCGCGCCTCATGCGCCCCAATATTGGCCATAAGGCCCGTCGACGGCAATTCCCAGCGACGGCTTCGCAGCGGTTGCGCCAAAGGCTGAACAGGCCGGCAACTACAAAGAGTGCCGCGAAGCGCCCCCGTGGGAACCGGCCGTTGGACACGAACCCTCGGACACCATGCCCACGAAAATCAGCATGGACCGCACGCCACTATTTACTGTCGAGGTACTATTACAGTCATACTGCGCATTTTTCTAACCCATGGTTTGTAAGCCGCGCTGATATGGAGTCTGCAAGCCTGCGGGTTTTCCACACTCTTCCGGTGCGATCTATTGCGATTGTAAAAATAAATTTTGCCGTTATTTTAACAATTAGATATGCGCATTTTTGCTGAAGACACGACGCGCATATCTTTCATGTGAAAATAAGTTAAGAAACGCACCGCTCGTTGAACCACTTGAAGAACAGACTTTGTTTAAAAATGAAATATGAGCAGTAATAAAGCGGTTTTCATTGTAGTCTGGGCAGCATGCAGAGAGGTCGAATCTGTGTAGTTTGTTTGCCGCTATGGAGTCAGAGCTCAGGAACTATTATGTCAGTGCGGGAGTGGGCACGGGATAGCAGGGCCAAATTCTGAAGTATTTAGAACTTTTGTTGGTCTAATAACTATACCTTACGCGAGGAGTGCTTCATGGCTATCGAAAAGTGTGGATGGTGCAAGCAAATGTGCACTGAAGGATTCTTTCAGCAGCTCGCACTAAATGCACACCATCGATAATCTGATCGCCGTGCTTATAAGTTCGAAGGCACACGCCATCTCACGCCAACTCGTTCATTCAGCAAAGCGTAATTTCCTAAATAAAGTTGCTGAAATATATATATATATACACATATATATATATATATATATATATATATATATATATATATATATATATATATATTTATATATATATATATATATATTTATATATATATATAATGAAATATATATATATATATATTTCATTAGTGTTTATATACCCTCGCAATCACGCGCATCTTATGGAATCATCATGCGACCATGTTAAGGTACCCGATGCGTTTTGCAATAGCTTTCTGTTTAGTTCCGCTCTTCTAATTAGTTAGTCTGAGCAATACACTGTGGCAGTAGTGTCAGTTACGGAGAGGCAAAGGGGCCGCTTGACTCACCCTTCCCCTCGTCGCCGCTCCATGTCGACTTAGCCGCATACCTTTGCGGCAGCTGCATTTTCTTCTACACATCTAGTATGATGCTGGAACGGAACTTGCACAAATATCCGAATTCAGATCACGATGAGGCCAGATCTACTTTACGCGCTTCGCCCTCAATGTACAGCTGGTCCGACTTGATACCCGCCGATCCCCTTCCACTTCTTCAGTAATACACCGACTCGGTCTCTCTCCAGGCAGACCTAAGACACATGCCTGTGCTTCGCAGCGTACACGACCATTACATTGAGTTCAAGCTCACGCCCCCCCCCCCCCCCCCCCCAAAGAAAACAAAAAGATGAAAGGGATACGATCAGAGATATATCACGTTAAGGTTCCATCCAACGCGAACATTTCTCGCTTTACTACACGTTTCATTAGTAAAATGCAAGCATTCCAGTGTCAAATAAGGCACAGTTAGCTACAGTGATCCCGCACGCAATTTATTGAGTTAGGGCACTTGTTCGAAAAAAAAAAAGAAAGTAAACTTGAACAGAACAGGGCTGCTTTTGGTAAGCGAGCAACGAGGAGTCGTTAAATGTGGACTTAGAAGAACTGTCCCCGGGATAATAGGTGAATATACTCGAGGTGTAAAATAAGACGTGCACGAGGGGTATATGATACCGGACACCACGGGTGCTTGGAGGGGAGGGAGGGGGTTTTCGGTGCCTAGTTCTGTATCCCTTGCGTTTAATTACATTGCGCTACAGCTACAGTCCATGACTTACTCAGTAACAAAATTGCTGAAGGTGGTCTGATTAGGCTTTCTTGCGGAGGTAGGGAACATTTCGTAATCAGGCCCGTAGTCAGGGGGGGGGGGGGATGACCAAGCCCCCCCCGCCACCCCCCTTGAGATTCGGATGGACAGGGGTGTTTCGCGGAGAATAGATAATGATAATAGGTGTTTTTCGAGGCCTTCAACATGTGGGCCCCCTCCTCAAAAAATTCCTGGCTACGGGCCTGTTTCTAATACCGACTGCAGTTCACTCAGGCGTTGGGGAACCCTGTCAGCGCGCTCGGACCTACCAGCATGCATCACATCCGGTTGACGCTGCCCCCCTTCCCATCTAGAGTGTGTGACCCGACCTCCACTAGGACCTCAGCGGAGACTACCTGGTCTACACCGTGCCTCCCGTGTACGCGGCAGCTGGTTCGGCGTCCCACCGTCTGAGCGTGGAGCTGCGTACAAAATCGCGTTATTTGCTCTCTGTCGCGGAGGGATTCCCGGCGAACGTGGGTAAGAGGCAGAAAACAGAATTTTCACGCATCTCCGCGAAAATGCGAGTCCCTGGCGGAAGCGGGCTCCGGAACGGACTGCACGCCACCTGACGGTGTGCTTGCATCCCGCTGCAGCCGCCGCCACTAGAAGCAAGACGAGAAAGATGGATTTGACAGGGGCTCGACGCTGTCGCCATGAAAAAAAACGACGTGAGCGAGGCTTCTGCAGAGACATCGGTCGCTCCAGAGGGCGTGGGAACGTCGAAAATTAGGACTAATGGTGTCATTGGTACGCATATACGCGGGTGCAGACGTGCGAACGCGCACCGCTTGGCGTTCACTTCTTGCTTCGAAGAAGTAAGTCTGAACTCGCATGTCCCTCCGCACTGGTTGCTCAGTAGGTTTGGCCTACGCGCGAGTAGGCCAAACCTACGGCACTGGCGCGGACTGACGTCACGTGGCCTCGGCAAACGATGACATTCCCTGAGGGCTTTTATCCAAAACATTCTCTAGGCTTCGACGCATTTATAACGTCGTCTTTTTGTCGCAGCTGCCACCGCTCTGTTCGCACTCCCCGTAGAAACTAAGCTGGTAATTGTCGATGACGCCTTACAGCTTGCGGCACACTTCAATATTACCGAACTACACGAATTCGCATGCTCCTCAGGAGAATAGCTCTGATTTAGTCCAAACCGAGGATGTATACTTCTCTGAACGCCTCGTAAATGACAACACCTGAAGTTTTCTCCGTGATTGGAAGCTTGGCCTGCGACTTGTATTGTAGTCTCTGCCCATGCAGAAGCGAGCATGACACCCCCGTTCGCCTTTGTTCTCCCTTGCTATTATTTACGTTTTTGCTCCAGCAAATCTTGGCACGCGGGCAGTTACAACCTGTTTCAGTTATTCGTAAAATTTACTGATGAAGGAATAGTGGCGTCATGCTTGAACACCCCTCTTAGGTGTGTTAAGAGGGAGCTTCGTGCATCGTCCTCACAAAATTGTGGTAATTGAAAACAAAGAAATCCACATTTACATCACATAGCTTAATCGGCATACCATCGGCTGGCGGGGAGTGGAGCAAGCCATCCTTGAACGTTGTAGGTGACAATGAGACAATTACGTAATTGAGGAGGCCTCCGCTATCGTGCGCAGAGGCGACCTTCACTCTCCTCTTGTCGGTGACATTAGCCTGATGGCCTGGTCATACGAGATTGTCGCTACTATTTCAGAATTGCGTCATTGGCCGGCTTAAGGATCGGATTTCACTCAGTGGGGGGAGACTGGATAATGAAGGGCGGCATTTTAATCCGACAAAGAGAAAAGTAGCCGAGCAAAACAGCCCCGTTCGTGCTTGCACACGCTGTTAGGGTCGGCGCACCCTTTGCTTTATGCCCGCCTGAAGTGCTGGACACATGGTGCGAATTCGGATGCGATTTGCCGTACGGCTGTTCGTGCCAACAGCCGCATACCGACAGACGTCCAACAGGTTCCAACAGCATGCGGCGCCGATTCGCACGCCGCACGGGCATCCAACTTGCTGAATGTTGCCGCGCGGCTGCCGCTCCGGTCGGGCGGCCGCAGCCAATGGCAGCGCGGGAGCTCGACAAGCGGCGCCACTGGTGGAGCCCGTGCCAACCCGTGCCGGTGGTTCGTTCCTCGCCGCTGCGATGGCTCAGATCGTCCTGGTATTTGTGGATATCGCCGTTGTCGGTGGCATGAAAAACATTGGATAAACTGTTTCTGGCGTGAAATACCTCATGAGTGAATAAAGTGATGCTTGCAGTGTGCCATTTCTGCAAGGCGACGTCCGTTTCCGAACCACCAACGAGATAGTGAGCCGTGATGGAAGGCCGTTTCACAGGTAAACATTAGCACCGGCCGTCTCGGCGAACCGGCTCGCTTCGTTCCCACCCATGCTCTTCACATCGAGGCCGTCGATAACACCTATTTCGCGTGTAAACGCGTCATATAAGAGCACAAGTTTTTATCGTGTTGGCAAAAATAAGCGCTCGACAATCAGCTCGCGTTTGAACTCGAGCGGCGCTATCGAGAGCGTCCGCCTAGCTAGGCCTACGCTCGTAGTCGTGAGTGAATGTGAGCTGTTGCGATGATTGTAGCTCGCGAAGGCGCAGCTTTGTTGGCAATGTTCTTAGAGAACGAAGCATCACTGTGTGAGGTTGCTTGTTTTGTACTTAATGAAGAAGATACGATGTTTTCCGAGCGTGCAAGCTGAGGTGCCGTGTGTGGGCGGAGCCTGCGCGCTGATTGCTCGTTCGCCCCATGTGTCGTGAATCGTCGTACGCCGCGTGCGGCGCCGCACGTCGGATCGGATGCCGAATCGCACCATGTGTCCAGCGCTTGACTGCGCACGCGCACCGGCGATTCGCCCCGCTTTGGGCTTCACGACTTGAATGAAAAGCTCACTGGAGCGAGCGGGAGCACAATCTGTCCAGACCCCTGCTGCTGCTGCTGCTGCTGCTGTCGACGCGAGGCATCACGTGACGCGCACGTGTCGAGGTAGTATGTCGGAAGTGTGATGACGTCAGCTGTCCCATTTCGGGGTTCGGGGTACTTAGTTTAGGGGACCGTCCTGCTAGGACACACCCTCCTCCGGCCTCCCAATAGAGGGCAGTCGGGAGGGGGGGGTAGGTAGAGGGGGAAGATGACAATGCGAACTTGAGTCCTGCCCTTGGCAGTGTATCCGCGCGCGCATAATTGGCGCGCTCTTCGACAGCAAATGCAGTCGCCACCGCTACTTGCCCAAAATCTGCGAAGTAATCCGAAACGGCCGCGTTGTACAGCACAGCGCGTGCTGCGTGAATCATTTAGATGACGTGCTGTGGCACTGCTGTCGATAGGTTCGATGTGACGTCACCGATCACCGTGACGATGCCTGCTGCGCCCTCGCACGGCAGAAGGGACGTAGGTTGAGCTTTTCCTTTTGATTTTCTTTTTTTTTTGTATGTCTTCATATACGCAGGAGAGCTGACAGCACGTGTCCGTTGCTTATCGGACCGAAATGAGCTTCCAAGCTGCGCTTGTTGTGCTAAGAGCGGCCGCTCGCTACGCCAGCGGGAAGAAAGAAACTTGAGCGAGAAGCAAAATCAAGAATATGCAAAGAAGAGAGGGAGAGGGGTTTATAGAGGGAGTCGATAAGCCATCATTATTATACGTTCTCATCAGCTGCTGCGCGAGACTGCCAGTGGCGAAAGGGAGCTGGCAGATTTATGGCGCGCGGGTGCCATCATATCCGTCTTGGGACAAAGCTCTCCGACAGTTCTTGTTTGGACAGGATGCTAGGTCGGTGGCATATCGCGGATATAAAGTCGTCGTCGACGGTGGAATACGAATTGATAGCGCGCTATGCTGCATGTGCGCTTAGTCAAGAGTGAAAACAGAGAATTTACATTTTATAAAAAAGGTACTCCGACGTAAATTTTATAGAAAGATTGATGGCGTACACATAATATCCGTTATGCGAGAGCGTTGAATTCCCTTCTTCGGGATGATCAGCCACTCACTCGCTAAAATCAAGGCGCCATTCAGTAAAAGCCTCAACAATTATAATGGTGAAGGTACTGCTTATAATAACGTTATTCGGAGTGGGACTCAGACACAAAAATCATTTTGCAAGGTGCACACTTTCTGTATAGGCCAGGGGTCCCAAACACGCGGCCAGCCGACCTTTCGCTGGCGGCCCGATCCTCATTACTAGAGGCCGGGTTTTTAGGCACTGAAAATCGCGTTTTAGGCGCCAAAAATAGGCAGGCAAAACAAAGTTTTAGGCCCCCCAAAATCGTAAATATAGGCACAATAAATTTTTACAAAAACTCAAATTTTCCAAGAAAGACCTGCGTGACCTCTGTCTACGACAGGAAAGC
>JALIZH010019411.1:0-59568 GCA_030522465.1 Rhipicephalus appendiculatus
AGTGAAGTTACTATGGCATATACCGGGTGTTCAAAGTTAAGCTTTCTCGTTTTATTAAAATTCAGCACTGGGAAGAACATGAAAACCACCTTTGCAGATAACTTATACATCCAGGGGGGACAAGCAATGAGACAATAATTATCGCTTTCAGGTGCCCAATTAACTCAGATTCAATAATGAACTTTTTAGTGATTGCAGCAAGAAAGCATGTTTGTATTGAAAAGTTTGAGGCAGTCGCATTTATACACAGTTCCATTTGGAAGAATTCTTCTAGCATGTCTGTGCTCCGAGATATCCCGCTGCAAAGTTTAATTGTGGTTTACCTGATTGCGCATGCGAGACAGTCAGCGGCGGCGCAATCTCCTCCCCGGTGGGCCGTGGCAGTTGCTTGCGTCGTTTAATCTGATGACGGGTCGAAGGCACAGGCAAAGATGATAACGGTTACCCTTTGCTACTGGCTGGCGATAGCAAGCAATGACTGTTCGTCACATCGGGGAGGAACATTGCGGTGATCCACAGCGCCCTGCATGCGTTATCAATTAAACTTTGCAGCGGGATATCTCGGAGCACAGACATGCTAGAAAAATTCTTCCAAATGGAACTGTGTATAAACGCGACTCCCTTCAACTTTTCAATATAAACATGCTTGCTTGCTGCAGTCACTAAAAAAGTTAAATAATGAATCTGAGTTAATTGGGCTCCTGACAGTGATAATTATCTTCTCACTTTATGTCCCCCCAGGATATATATGTTATCTGTAAAGGTGGTTTTCATGTTCTTCCCAGTGCCGAATTTTAATAAAACGAGAAAGCTTAACTTTGAACACCCGGTATAACTACAATCATGTTGCGTGAAGTTTATTTCATGGTTTATAAGACTGGCGTCAACATGAATATGAGCGTTGAGCACGTACAGCTACCTCGGTTTTCTATAAAACTGTTGGAAACGACAAGTATTTTTTAATGCAGGGGTTAAAAGTTAGTTTGTTATTTTACTCTTGTCGTTGAACTATTTCTCACTTCAGTATTAGCAAATAAATTTTTATACTTAAATGATTTTAATTGGGTTTCATAGAACACTTGCAACTTAAATGCCAAAGCTCGTAGGTTTGTCCAATAACATTTTATAGGCGCCAAAAGATATATATTTATTAATAATGTATGAGATTTAACATGCCAAATGCACTCTATGATTAAGAGGTACGCTGCAGTCCATAAAGGTTTTCGGACAATTTTGAAATACCTGGGTTCTTTTACGTGCAACCACACACGAGTCTCTAGCCACCGGCCTCGAGAATTTCACCTCCATATAGAACTGTCGTGGCCGGAATCAAACCCGCAATATTTTTTTTTTTGTCAGCAAGTGATGTCCGTAAACACTATACCAGCTCGGCGGCTTCACAAACATTTCTTTAAAGCGATAGCTCTGCTTGTCCTGCTACAAACCCAGAAAACGTTCTTGTGAAAGCGTGTGGACTTGAAACTGAACCTCCTCGCACGTGTGTCGTCATAACAACGGACATCCGCCGTGTCGGCGTGTTATCCTCTCCCGCGTACCCCGCCGTCGATTGGCGAAAGCCGCTAGCCTGGGGGGCGCGCGCGCATCGAGATCTTAACTTATGTCACGCGCATCAGGGACATTCACTTTTGGCCCTGTAGAGACCCGGCTTCAAAAGCCAGACCAGGGAAAATACTTTTTGTTTCTTTTTTAGATGCGAAGCATCTTATGCTCGGGGCTCTGTCCGTCCAGCGTCCCGCGTCCCCCGTCCCGCGTCCGGCCACTTTCATGAAGTAGGGAAGCACCCACTATGCGAACCAGAACACTGTAGTAATATGACGGCCGTCAACCCCTAACACAGTCATCAGAGTCATGGCCGAGAGCACAGAGAGGCTGCTTAGCAATGGCTAGGCAGGTGGTGTTTGTCGTCCCAGGTTGACCCCATTCCTTGAGTCAGAATGAGAGAGGCTGCTTGTGGCTAGGCAGGTGGCGTCGTCACCCAGGCTGACCCCATTCCTTAATCTTGCTTGTAGAGCTGTGTTTGGAGTCCGTGCGCACCCCACACCACACGCATGCGCGTCTCTCTCTCTCCCAGGCCACCCCCTTTCTTCTCTCCTCGGAATCCTCACTACGGGAGTCCCACAGCGCATGCGCGTCCCCTCCCCTGTGCTCTCCTACGCTCACCCCTTCCTCTACTCTAGGAATCATCTACTCTACGGAGCGGCGCATGCGTGCCCTCTCTCCTCTAGGAATACTCTACTCTACGAAGCGGCTCCGGCGTCCCACAGCGCATGCGCGTCCTCTCCCTCTCCTCTTGGAATCATCTACCCTACGGAGCGGCTCAAGTCCCACACCCCCCACAGCGCATGCACGTCTCTTCTCTCCTACGGTCCCCCGCGTCCTTTCCTCTAGGAATCCCCTGCGGAGCGACGCGAACGACAGGGTGGTGTGACAGCTGCATACTCCGCTGGGGGCGCCATGGTAGTTCCGCGGTATGAAAATGACGGAGCGCGCCTCATTCTCTCTCCTGCGCAGCGCCGCGCTGAGCGCCCGGACCACTGCCGTGAAATGAGAGCGGCGAGGTTTCTCCCGCTCAAACTAATTATCTCCCCGCTGCTTCGCATCCACACATGGTTCCCTTTTTTTTATTTCATTGGTGCGTGTGTTAGCTGTGCGTGAGGAGGGTATCATGGAACACCAGCTTCACACTTCAGTCATCACAAGCTTCTCTTCAAACGAAAGATATATTACAGACAGAAAAGAAGCTCAAGAAGGTTCCACGCAGTCAAAAACGTTTAAAGAGGGCAGAGACCCTCAAAAAAAATCCCCATCTCCCGCTAAAGGGAACCATGTGTGGATGCGAAGCAGCGGGGAGATAATTAGCTTGAGCGGGAGGAACGTCGCCGCTCTCATTTCACTGCAGTGGTCCGGGCGTCATCGCGGCGCTGCACAGGAGAGAGAATGAGGCGCGCGCTCCGTCATTTTCATACCGCGGAACTACCAGGGCGCCCCCACCGGAGTATGCAACTGTCACACCACCTGTCGTGCGCGCCGTAGAGGATTCCTAGGAAAGGACCGGGGGGGACCGTAGGAGAGGAGATAGAGGGGGAGGGGACGCATGCGCTGTGGGACGCGGGAGCCGCTCCGTGGGAGTAGAGGATTCTTAGAGGAAAGAGGGGGGGAGAGGACGCGCATGCGCTGTGGGCGCTGCCCAATAGAGTAGATGATTCCTAGAGTAGAGGAAGGGGGTGAGCGTGTGGAGAGCATAGGGGAGGGGACGTGCATGCGCTGTAGGGGGGTGGGACGCGGGGGCCGTCTGGGTAGAGTAGAGGATTCCTAGAGGAGAGAAAGGGGGCTGAGCGTAGAGAGAGGGGGGGAGGGGGACGCGCATGCGCTGTGGTGGTGTGGGACGCGGGAAGGAGGGACGGATTAAGCCCCCTCCAAACACATGCAAGCAAGATTAAGGAATGGGGTCAAGCCTGGGCGACAGACACCACCTGCCTAGCCATTGCTAAGCAGCCTCTCTGTGCTCTCGGCCATGACTCTGATGACTGTGTTAGGGTTGACGGCCTTCATATTACTACAGTGTTCTGGTTCGCATAATGGGTGCTTCCCTACTTCATGAAAGTGGCCGGACGCGGGACGCGGGACACGGGAGCCCCGAGCATAAGATGCTTCGCATATAAAAAATCACAGCATATCCACGCAGTGAATGATGATGAGTGGGCGAAGCTCTGGAGGTTCATCGGTAAACCGTGAATCTTCCGTGAATTTTCGTCCAATACATCATCAAAGACGTGACAAACACTGTGTGTATAGATACAAGAAATTTTATTTATTCGTCAATGGTAGCGAGACGTGGCTTCCAGTCCCCCCTTCATTATAACGGCTTTATGGTCGGTGAAGTGGAGGGATAGGGGTTCTTATATGGCTCCGTAGAGGATTCTTAGAGAGGAGAGAGGGGGTGAGCGTAGAGGAGAGAGAGGAGGAGAGTACGCACATCCGCTGTGGGGTATGTGGAACGCCGCTCCGTAGAGTAGAGGATTCCGTAGAGGAGAGAGAGGGGACGCGCGCGCCGCTCCGTACAGTAGAGGATTCCTAGAGGAGAGAAAGGGGGTGAGCGTTGGAGAGGAGAGAGAGGGAGAGGGGACACGCATGCTCTGGAGGGGTGTAGGACGCGGGCGCCGCTCCGTACAGTAGAGGATCGCTAGAGGAGAGAAAGGGGTGAGCGTTGGAGAGGAGAGAGGTGGAAGGGACGCGCCTGCTCTGGAGGGGTGTAGGACACGGGAAGGAGGCATGGACTAAGCTCCCGCAAGCACATCCAAGCAAGATCAAGGAATGGAGCCAACCTGGGCGACAGACACCACCTGCCTAGCCATTGCTAAGCTGCCCCTCTATGCTCTCGGCCATGACTCTAGTGACTGTAGTGGTGGTGGACGGCCTTATTGTACTACAGTGTTCTGCTTGACATAGATGGCCACACCGCCTGCGGAACGCTTTGCTTCCTCGGTGCACACGATGGGAACTAGAGGTGGTCTAGAACGCGCTTACTCTTCATGGTCATCAGCGTCATCGTCATCATTATCACGAGATACTGCCGGTTACGCCTGACGCAGGACAAAGTTAGACTAAGAGGAGCTTCGCCCGTAAAAGCACAAACGTGTCAGCATTGTTAGGTGGTGTAATGGCCCCCGGCGTTGAATAGCGCCTACAGAGACAGCCACTAATCTGACACTAGGGAGGGCATTGTGGAAAGACACCGTCGTTATTTCAAGTCGACACCGGTGGCTAGTAAGCGATCGATTTTTTTCTCAGCCGCGTACATACAACGCGGCTCTCTCGGTAATACGAATTAGCGCAGTGAAAACCTGAATGAAAGCGACTGGCAGCCGCGGCCAGGTACTAAGTCACGCCTCATGCTGGTCAATCCCGCTGTAGGTCGGTGTTGAAGCCACCAGGTTCAGGTAGTTGACACCGGTGGGCTCTGTATGTTTAGTACGTTCCACTTCACGAGAGCCCGTGGCAAAGTGGCTTCGCGTCATTTTCTCGTATACAGCGATATGCTGAACTAAAGCTGAGCGGTCACATACCCTCGCATACTTGGTTGAATAAGTGTACCTTACATATTCTGCTTTCCTGCTTCATTTGGCGATGACGCGGACAGCGCTGCAATACGCGATGGACAGAAATAAACAACGATGACATTGCCTCCGTTGTTCTGCAGTGCAGTTCATCGTAGGTTATCAATTAGTCTCGTCCGACACCACTGATCTGCGGTTGCGCTTGCATTGCGTAATGGAATTGTCTTTTCCGCGCCCGTAAAACCATTGCGCTGACCGGTAGGCGTGCGTTTTCTTGCAGTACACTTATATATCCGGGGCTTGCTGTATTGCAGGCCGCAGTGTAGTCTGCCTTGACCCGGGACGATAATAGGAGCAGTGCCAGGTGTTGTTGTGTACGAAGGATGCTGATGACCGTGGTTAGGCCCGCGAAAGGCAAGCTTAGAGAAGAATTTGGCTATTTCGCCTCAATGTCCACTCTCTAAAATTTCTTCCTCTCTTTTTGGAGATTCGTAGTTTAGTACTTGTTGCTACATTTGCATATTCATTTGCCCATATTCTAAACGCGCGGAACGGTGTTGATTCGTCTCGAATAGCATAAACACAAACGCTGCACCCTTTTGATGAAGGGGACCACGAGAGAGCAGGAGGGCCTCTATGCACAACGCCCGCAGCAAAACGACCGCAATTGTTTACCTCGAGCGAAAGGTGAGTGGGACGTCCGCTGCACGCCTTGTGGGGCGCTGGCAGCACGGCAGTTGGAGAAGGGTACAACAGGCCGTCTTGGCAGCTTTAACAGCTTGCAAGCAGATCTGGAGAGTCGAGGTGGCCGTTCCTTTGTTTCTGGTGGCTATTTGAAAACAGCTGCATGCATTCTTTGTGGAATCCCCACCCACCTCTCCTCCTTTTTAGGGGCGAAGCTCCTTATAGCGAGACATGCTCGGTTGTTGATCGTCGATCCATCCTCTGTACCCCATAGTGTTTCCTTAACGTACAACAGAGGGCGCTGTCCCATAGAGATGCATGCAAACTGCAGTTGGGTGACGATATACTAGATGGCGCTGTACGCATTCTGTGTCGTCATCTCCATTTCTCGTCTCGTTTCCGAGAGGGCGCTGTCCCATAGACATGCGTACAATATGGCGGTTGGGTGAAGGTATGCTAAATGGCGTTGGCGGTGCAGCTGCTCTCCGATGGACCTTTCCAGAAATTCCGGCGCGCCACCAACGGCGGCCGCAAAGCGTTATGGGAAGCCGGAGCGCCGGCGGAGTGTCGTCTGCTCGCGGAAGCATTGGCTCACCTCGTTTCCAGCGTGCGGTCGTATATCGCGTCATTGCACGAACATCGCATGTGATAACCCTTCAGTCTGCACTCAAATTGGAGGCAAAAGCCAGAGCAACATGGTTAATACCCAGGAAACACTAAGTATCCTTGACTTATTTCTGAGACGGGGAAATGCTCGCGTACCCGCGAAAAGGCTAATTGAATTGGAAACTCTATACGGCGTTCGCGGCGAGTCCCCTGCGCTTTGTTGATCGTATTTCCAAGTAGCGGAAGCTCTCCTCGCTTGTTTTATTGTCAGCATGACAATAAAACATTATTAGTACTTTTTTGTTGGGCACTATCGCTCGTGATATGCTTCCGCGTGATACGCAGGACCATGGCACTTCGCGCATGATTATCGATGTCAAAATCTCACCCTTATAAATGGGTTCGAGCCCAACTACGCTTCAAATGCTGCGTGTTAGAAACTTTGCACTTGGGACGCTGAGAGTAGTAAACACGAGCTACCAACAAGCCCATAGAGAGGACATCAAGTGACTGCTGTCGGGTGTGGAGATCGCGTAATCACGGCACAGTATCGCACTGCATGAAGCGAGAATATTCTACACATTTGACTTCCCTGCATTTGTTTTCGAACAACGTAAAACATGGCGTCTCTGTGGCGTGCCTGTTTTCTGTACCGTGAGTTGGAAATTAACTCAAGAATTTTGGACCTGATTGCGCAAAAGGTCGTGACTCCCGAGTTAACAATGTTAAGGAATATATAACAGAATGAGCGTTCGTGTGCATAATTTACACAATATTCCATTTTACTGTTTGAGCTCCCTTGTTTCATTACAGTTTATGATTGTGCGAACTAGTGATTTGTCGTTTGGATGCAGATGCCCCTCGGCTGCCGAAAAACATACAGCTGTTCCTGTCACATTTGCCAAAAGGGCAATGGACAAAACAACTGAAGGACTTGCCACAGGCCTATTCACAAGGAAAAAAATCTGTAGCATGTGCATTCTCATGATGCTAATAAGCACTCAGTATCTGGGTGCTTAAACTACAACTAGCACTCTTTGCCTTGATACATGGAATCAAAAAATGAGATGCGTGAAGCCAAGATAGGTGACGCCTCTAGGTTCATGGTGAATAACAAGCAAATTCGATTCAACATAATCAAGCAGCAAACAGCAAAATAAACACTACGTAAGAGGGCAAGAGAAAACTCGCAGGGTTTCTTATGCATTCACCCGAGACGACATGAAGGCGAAATCAGTCTTCTTTTTCTTCAGTCGATGTATTCCCGCAACCTTGCGAATGTTTTCTGCACCTAACGTGGTTTTGCACTGGTTCTATGACCGGAAGCATTCCAAACTTACAGCACCTTACCTGGTTTTGCTCGGCCTCCGTGATCGGCCCACCGATCCCGGAGGCAGTGCAAAGCGACGATGTCGTGTGATGACGTGATCATGAGACGTCATGATGACCTCACACATTCTGATGATCTGTGATTTCACGACGACGTCATATGGTGACGCCATCACGTGGTGATTTTTGCATCACTTGTTGACGCCGCCGCCGCGAGACGCCAAAGCCACCGACGCTCAATTTTTGCGTTTTTAGGCGAAAACTTTAGATGCCCCATCAAACGTGAAATTTGACCGTCGGCGTCCCTCGTCGGCGGCGTCGAGTGATGCGAAAATTCATCATCACGTGATGACGACACCATATATGACGTCAAAGTTCGCCAAAAATTGTGACCTCATTAGGACGTCACGTGACTTCACGTGATCACGTCATCACATAACATCCTAGCTTGGTCAAAGGTGGTCTCATGACGGAGGCAATTCAGAATCATGAGGTACCTCCGATCTTCGAGGCAGTACAAAACTTCGTTAGGTGCAGCAAGCTTTCGAAGGGTGGTGGAATGGTGGCGGGCAGGGCGTTGGCAGGGGGGTGCAAAAGCGGCACTTGCCCCCCCCCCCCCCCCCCCCTCAAGTCACACCAGCACTTGCCGCCCACACAAGCTACATCAGTGCTCTCCCCCTACCCCAGCCGCGATGCAAGACGGGTTAGTACACAAGACAAAATCCTGCTGACACTCATGGACTGGCGGAGTAGGATTATTACATTGGCTAAGAAGGAAAATAACATGGCTTTCGCCTTGGAGTCTTCTTCGGCGAATGCATAAGAGATGCTGTGAGTTTTTAACAGGGCTTCTAAGGCTTTCGCCTTTATGAATTCGCGTAGTTACACGGCATGCTTCTTGTTTAAAGTCCCAGCCCTGTAATCACAGTGAATGAGAACACAAGCATCTTAACAAAGGTCAAACTTAGCTGCAACATCACAAAAATTCAAGTCCTGAAGTAGCACCGAACAATGAAACAAAACGTCCGGCGTCTCTCGCGTGTTATCACATCCAAGAACAGAACAGGTTTGTCCGCCGCTTTCCTTCTTCTTCAGCATGTTCATTGATGATTCTGGCTATTTGGGACGAACGACACAGTCTAGTTTGCGTGCATGAAAGAAGGAGTGCTGAGAAGCAGCCATTTATTCACAACAACAGCACCTTACACCATTCAAAACCATTCACGGCGCGTGACGAAAGTAGGCGAACGCGGGAAAGCGTCTGCTCTGCCCGCCCGGCGCTCCGCTCTCCCATAATGCCCCCAGCGCCGATCCGCCAGGGGAAGGCGCGGCGCTGCGATTTCTGGAAAGGTCCATTGGCTGCTGCGCGGGCTGCGCGGGGTTGCGCCGGGCGGCGAGCGCCCGCTATCTCTCATTCCCCGGATCTTCGCCGTACGAGAGCGCTTGCCGTATCGTGCTGCTTGGCGGACCATGGACGACGAGGAGCGCCGGGTGCGGAAGGCCGCTGCGGCTCGTGCTCGTCGGCAGGATCCCGAGGTGCGAGCTCGAGAGGCCGCCGCGACGCGAGCGCGTCGCTAGGCGGATCTCACACACACTATCGCTTTGATTACTGCTGGGCGAAACCACTGTAAGATTTCACGGTGTAACCACGATTGCTTCACGAGCTTCGCCCCAACTCTTCATCATTCACCCCGTGGATATGCTGTGATTTTTTCCCCATCTTCTTAGGAGCTCACGTAAACACACACACACACACACACACACACACACACACACACACACACACACACACACACACACACACACACACACACACACACACACACACACACACACACACACACACACACACACACACACACACACACACACACACACACACACACACACAAAGAGAAAGCAGCGTGCGTTTTTCATGCGTCATGGCTGTCTTTTCTTTGCTCTTTACATTCTTTAGGCTTTCTTCCTGAAGCGACATTTAATAAAGCCTAAATAGAGTGCGCAAGCCTCCACATATAGCGCACGAAATGTTTTGTAAAGGTTAAAGAAGAGAAAAAAGATAAGACCACGACACGCAGCAAATAAGATGGTCACAGCGTACAGCAACTCAAAACAAGTTAAAATCCATCTTCAACCAATGTAAAAGACTACACACAAAAATGAGTTGCCAGGTCTCGAACGTTTATTTTGCAGTACTTGCGCTCCAATTTACGAAGTTTTTTTTTTTCACAATGGACTATCCATTACGAGGTTGCTTCACCTGATGAAATAAAACTTAAACACATAAAGGAAAAGCGTCCGAATGGACAGTTCAAGGAGTGGCCAGCGGCAGCGAAACCATCCTTTTTGCTCGCAGCATTTGGCTACACCTCGAGGCATTTTGGCGTATATTTTTTTTTGCGCTGGAAGCCAGCAGTGTCGGGAGGATGCGACCGGGTGATGAAAATGTTACGAAGTGAGCGATGGCCGCAAGGCCAATATGAAGCCGACAGCGGCAATGCCACGTCGGTCGTGCTCTTCCTACTTTTAGGTAAAACGCATTTCTGGAAAGTCGTTCTGCGGCGGTAACGAAATAAATGGCGCTGCGGCAAACGTACGCCTACTGCTTCTGCTGCTGCGAGCAAAGTGTGTTCTTTTTTGAGATTGCGGGAGAAAGTTTTAGCATTCTCCGAGATTTTCTAGGCACTGTTCTGGGACCACTTTAGTTCTTTCGTGTTCATCAAACATAATCTTCTATTTTTAACAGGATATTGCGATGTTATTTAAAGAAGGGTCGAGAAGGAACCCTTTAACTGCCGCTGGCAGTTTTTGAGTTGAAAGCCTTCGAGACTGCCAGAAGGAGCACGTCTACAGAGGTCATGCTTCAGACTAGAGTGAAAATGGGTCACCGCTGCAAGGCCGACGTGTATTCGAAACCCAATGTTATGCAGTTTGGATACTTGTTCTTATGAATTCTAATTATAGGCCGTGGACGCGAGGTACGTTGTCCCTGCATCATGGGCTACTTCGACAATAGAAGTAACCAGCCGTGAAAGAGAAGTTTTCGTTGGAGATAAATGCCAATAAGTTATCTTGATTTGACATTGTAGTCTTAGGCTAAGGAACATGTACTATGCATTTGAGCACGTCCATTATGAGTAGAATATCGAAGGTTAGCTGTTTCGTTGGCGACGTTGCTGCAAAGCCGCCATGGCATAGTCATCGCCAGCATACCCACAGAGCAGTACACCACGTACACGTTTATTTGATTTGTATTGTCACATGAAGATACGAGGTCATGTTTGTTTTTATTTTTCGTAGTCGTGCTTTTCGCCAATATATCCACTATGTGAAGCCCTTTCGCGCCGTGTGTCTCAGTGATTTGGGAAGTTTGCGATCGAATATGTATTTTGCGCTAAAGAAAGTATGCGTGTGTCGCAGTTACCTTCATGCGCATGTCTGTAAGCTTCCACCATGACTTCAGAGGTCAAATTTGTCACTAGTTCCTGACATTCCTGATTATTCCTCACATTCCTGCCTCCATAACTCTCCATAACGTTCCCAACATTCCTGGCTGATTCGTGATTACGAAGCGTGTCGTATTCTGGTAGAGTAGGCATTGATCTTGATTTTCTCGAGTTTTTTAACTTGAACCTATATTAAGCCCACGGGCGTTGTTGCATATAGCTGCCAGCTAAATATGACCACACCCTACCCAGAGGTCGATATTGCGGTGTCGTAGTAACGTCAAAATCCGCATTTGATATTTTAACGGCTGGTTGCGACGATGCCAGCTTATGACGATCGACAGTAACGAAGAAGAATACCCAGAACGGTACAGCGTGTGTCGGCATTAAATATCGGCATTGATTTACAGTCGCGACATTTCGGTACAAACGCTTCATCCTAATTGGATTGTTGAGAATGCCTGAATAACATCATTTGTATTGAAAGCTTCACGGATTTTGTTTGCAGTGTTGATTTATTAATTAGAGGCTTTAACCGCGCCAAGGACGCCATAGTGCGTGCAGTGCCCGCACCGCACATAACTTACTAAAACCTCGCAAACGGCACTTCTTCTCTGTGTCATTGTATTTGCAAAGCAGGCCTCGATATGACAAAGACGTAGTTACAGCCCACAGACAGCTATCTTGCCGCAAAAAAGAAATGATTAGTACAATTTACACGAAAACTGTTGGGACAATTTGTAAGGTACGGTCATTCTTCTGTGCCCTGAAACAGAAACAATGTGGTTTCTGAGCCAATATGCTTCAGGGTCGTGACGTAATAGTGACGAGTGTGCAACACTTTAATTAAAACGAAAGAGCAAAAAAAAATTGAAACACGCTTTCGCTCCTCCATTCAGCCTAGTATTGTGCGAGAGCCTTGTTTCGTGACGCTTCGCGTTTGATAGGCCCCGCTGAGTCTAACTTAAGCTTTCCTTACATCTGAGAAACCTCGATAGCTAGGGCACAAGGGCTGCTGCACATAAAACGCAGAAGCAGTTTTATTCAGCAAATATTAAATATCAGGAATCAGAATTCACTAGCGCACGATCAATGCTTTTTAAGCGGGGACACTGATGGTGGCAAATCTACGAGAACAATGAAAGCGTAATCTATTACGCTTTTTCTTTTCATTTCAATATTGATCATGTGGAAGAAATTAATGGTAAAGTCACCACAGGTAATTAAACTTTCTTTTTCGAGGAGGGGTCCAGGCCTTTTCGTATTGAACATATACAGCAAGCCCTCGTTGCAGCACCGATTCGGGGAGCTGTTCCGCAAGGCACGCGCAGTTGCCGGCGATGCGCCGCTGCTTGTTGCGGGCGACTTCAACGCGCCTCACGCGGCCTGGGGATACGCACGAGAAACGCCCAAGGGCAGGCGCCTGTGGGAGGACGCGGCAGACCAGCGACTGGAACTCATCGCGAACCCTGCCGATCCCACGCGCAGGGGCAACAGCGCGTGCGTTGACACGCTACCGGACCTTGCGTTCGTGGCGAACATAGCCAACGCGCAGTGGCACAACATGCAGGAGGATCTCGGAAGCGATCACTCTCTAATAGAGATCCGAATAGATACGGGGCAGCATGCTAGCGGGAGTCACTTCGAGAGCGAAGGGAAAGCCAGGGGACGTAGGCTCCGTCGCATGGAATGGGACACTTTCCGCAAGACACGCAAAGAACGCGAGCGAGGCGACCGGCCGATAACGAACATTGACGAATGGACCGAGACGCTCAGGGCGGACGTGGAGGCGGCAACGCACGAGGTCCCTCCCGAGGCAACCTTCAAGTGATCGATAGCAGGCTCCTGCACATGTGGGAAGCCAAGCAGGCTTTGCTCAAGAGATGGAAACGTCAAAGGCACAACAGGACGCTCCGCAGGCGCATAGCCAAACTGAACAGAGACACAGAAGCGCACGCCTTCCAGGTATGCCGCGCGCAATGGGAAGAGACGTGCAATGGCCTTGAGACTCAGATGCGCGGTGCGAGCGCTTGGCGCCTGTTCCGGCACCTTCTGGATCCCGAGGAGACCAAGACGGCTCAAGGACAAAAGATTCGCCGACTCGTACGCGACTTTGGGGGGCACGCCAGATGAATTTCTTAAGGCCGTGCGCGAACGTTATTTTAGAACGGGAGAAAGAATAGAACACGCAATGTACGATGGCGACCACAACGAGAAGCTAGACGCGGAGTTTAGCGAAGCAGAAATCAGGGCGGTTCTAAGCAGTCTCAACACAAGGTCGGCTCCTGGCCCGGATCGGGTGACCAATAAGACTCTACGCAACCTGGACGACGAGTCAATTACGCGACTGACGGCCTACGTTAACGAATGCTGGCGAGAGGGCTCCCTCCCTAACGCGTGGAAAAGGGCCCGCGTGGTCATGATTCCGAAACCGGGCAAGCAGGTGACGATCGATAACCTAAGACCAATCTCGCTCACGTCCTCCGTGGGCAAAGTCATGGAACATGCTGTACTGACTCGCGTGACTGATTACCTCGAGGACACCGACGTCTTCCCTCCCACGATGTTGGGATTTCGTCGCAACCTTTCCGCGCAGGACGTGATGCTGCAGCTCAAACGCCAGATCGTAGACGACACCTCTAGTTCTACCAAAGCGATTCTCGGCCTTGATCTGAAAAAGGCCTTTGACAGCGTCGAGCATGCGGCGATTCTCGACCGTGTCCGATCGCTGGGATTAGGCCAAAGAATGTATAATTATTAGAGGCCGGATTTTTAGGCACTAAAAAATCGTGTTTTAGGCGCCAAAAATAGGCAGGAAAAACACAGTTTTAGGCCCCCAAAATCGTAAATATAGGCACAATAAATTTTTACAAAAACTCAAATTTTCGAATAAGGACGTGCGCGACCTGGTCTACGACAGGAAAGCAAACAAATGTTATATTTTATGATTGTACAAAGGCGTCAATGATTTAACATAGCCATGCAATGGTCCCTTTTCGGGCACGGTTTCCAGAACACGGTCTCTCCTTTTATTGTCCAGAATGGTAAGTTAAGTGTCCACCATCCAATAAACACGCTCCTGGTCTGCTTCTTTTCGGCATGGCTGGGAAGGGCAGTACAGGATTTAATAGCCAGACCGCTAAAAGGCCAGAAGGGTCTGTTAGCCTTGTATTAGCCGGGTCTAATAGCGCCGAGTCAATTTCTCCTCTTTGTGTGAACACCATAAGGAGCCCCTTACCAGGTTTGAGCGTTTCGAGGTAGAAGTGTAATGCATGCATTGCGCTAACGATCACGTCTGCCAAGATTTCCAACGCTACGCTCCCCGGAAGGAGGTGAAATGTCAGACTGAATGCCTCGTGCCCTTTATCTCACGGGCGCGCGCACCAATGTGGGGGAGGTGAAGTTCAACAAGGAATGGTCCTGTGTATGTCACAGTAGTACATGAAACTGCGAGAATTATTCGAGGCTACATGTGTAATTTGTGCAACAGTTGCTTGAATAGAAGAATGAAAGTTAATAGAAATATTAAAACATACAAACGGAATGTGTGCGCACTTCTCTTTAGTTTTTTCTTCGAATCGAGAGCGATGCGAGACTTAGCTGCCTGTATTTCTTTTGTGTTCGTGTTCTCGCCGTTCCCGCGTCGTGCTGGCGCCAGCCCAGACAACGCTTGGCATGTTTTTGGTGCATCGTTTCTTACAGCAGTTCCAGCTGTGCGACGCGCTGTGTCGTGGTAAGGATACAGGATCCATGCCAGCCTCTCCAAACGCATAGACGGATCCATCCCACAGAAACAGGCAGTACACTATAGAGCGAACGCCGAAACGATACAACACCGCTTGTGCGCACGACCTGGCTTGGGCATGTCATGTGCACATAGTGTAATTTTGCGTGCGCATGGCGCGTTGATGCGTCAACGTCGTGTGGTCTTCCGGCTCCGAGTTTCTCTGATACCGAAGAGGGCAGGGAAGGAATTTGGCTTGCGAGTGGCAAAGGTTTGAAGCTCATCTACCGGCATCACGCTTTAGCGGCTCGTAATGAACCAATTAAAAAGTTCTTGTCGTACAAAGCTCTTCATTGGGCACGCGAACACTTCCAGTATCTGACTAAAATTTCTAATGTGATCTGGTGAAGCGCCCTTTAAGAGTAAATTACAAACGAAACAAAAGACATGTGCACATCTGATTTTTTTAACCTCTATTTTCCCCTGACGGCACTCCATTGTTTCGCATTCGCTCTCCATATTCCTGCTGCTGCGCGCAGGCACCTCCTGTTTTCTGCCCCCCACCACGCCCAAGTCTTCAAGGAGGTGCTTCAATTCCATGGGAACACTAGACTGGAAAACTGGCGGTAAAAGCCGCCCGCCACGTCCTCGGCCATAGACGCCACTCTCCTCTTCTTCGCCTCTCCTCTTCCCGCCTTCCCACCAGCGACGTGCTCCCATTTAGGGTTGCAGAAATAGCGTCCTTTCCTCTCCCCTGCTCCAACCGCTCGCGCCATGTCAGTGCGGTGGGGTAAGGTGGCCGGCGCGTGTTATTTCACTGCTGCTACCGGTTGCTTCCCGGATGTTTGTTGAACTAGGGAACTATAGGTTGTTGCACCTCATAAAGTTCCGAAACGTCAATTTTGCCCGGTAACATGAATTACGGTCTCAAACTGTACTCGAAAGCAAAATTTGAGGCTAAATAGCGTTCATATAGGCACCAATTTTGAAAATAGGCATTTATGGTCACTTATAGACATTTAGGCACAAACCCCAAAAATAGGCATTTATAGGCACTATAAAAACACTATAAAAGCCCTCCTTTACCTCTAATTCATGCTCATATATCAAAGTGGCGCGATAGGAACGCAAGGAAAAAAATAGGCATTTGCCTATAATCCGGTCTCTAATAATTATATACGCGATTTTCTCACGGGCAGGCGTGCGAGCGTCGTCGTCGGTAACGCAGAATCACCGGAATTCGAGACGGGTCCAACGGGTACGCCGCAGGGCTCCGTCGTGTCGCCCATGTTGTTTAATCTCGTCCTTCTTGGGCTTCCCGAAAAACTAGCTACAATAGAGGGGGTTGCATCACAGCCTCTACGCGGACGACATCACCCTCTGGGTCTCCGGAGGAGGATGCGACGGCCACGTGGAGCGAACGCTTCAGATGGGCGTGGATGCACTCCAGAAGTTCTTGCGAGGTACGGGACTCGAATGTTCGGCGGCCAAGTCCGAGCTATTGCTCTACAGACTCACGAGCAGGGGCCGCAAAACCGTTCTTCCCGGCGGAGGGAGATCAGAAATCAGAATAGTAACGGCGGACGGTTTTCCCATACCGAGCGTAGAGCACATACGGATATTGGGACTGCACCTGCAGGCCAACGGTCACAACGGCGAGATGGTACGAAGACTTAGACGTTCGGTAGACGATACGATTCGACTCCTCCGCCGCATAACGAACAGACGCAGCGGTATGCGGGAAAGCTGCGCGATCCGCCTCGCACAGGCGTACGCCATCAGTCGCATAACGTTCGTAGCCCCTTATCTAAAGTGGCTGGCGTCCGAACGAAACAAGGTTGACTGCATTATACGCAAGGCATTCAAGAGAGCGGTCGACATCCCTGTCAACGCGAGCACGGACACGTTCTTCGAGCTGGGCCTGCACAACACCCTGAGCGAACTGATCGAGGCGCACAACATTGCACAATACGAGCGATTGTCCAAGTCCAAGACGGGCAGGCGCATCCTCGAGTCGATCGGCATTGCATACCACACACAATGCGGGGAGAAGACGATGGTTCCGATCACGGTCCGCGATCGTCTCACCGTTCCGCCGCTCCCCAAGAACATGCACTCGACGCACCACGTTGGGCGCCGCAACAAAAGAGCGAGTGACCTGCAAAGAATGTATGGCAACAGCGACGAGGTGGTGTACGTGGACGCTGCGAGATACCCAGAGCGAAGGTGTGCTCACGTGGTCGCAGTTGTGAATCGCACGGGCAAATGCATCGCGAGCGCCACTGTGCGTACGGAACACCTTGAGGCGGCCGAAGAGGCGGCGATCGCTCTTGCGCTGGTCGCGGCGCCGGAAGCTGAGGTCGTGATCAGCGACTCCCAGGCTGCCGTTCGTGGCTTCGCGCGCGGCCGCATCTCGTGGCAGGCGGCCCGCATACTCCAAACTTGTTATGGCAGCAGGGACGGCGGCGGGCTTCGAGGAGCGATGGCCTCGACGTCGTCATCCTCGCAGTTGAAAACCGAAAATGCGACAGTCTTCCTCCTGTGGACCCCGGCTCACACTAGCGTCCCGCTTGCAGGTAACCAGGCCGCCGACACCGCAGCTCGAGGTCTCATTCACCGAGCCGCGGCTGATTCGGTGGCCGCTAACACCTCTGAGAGCGGGGCGATATCATTAACAACACAACAACAGCACACGGAATGGTCATGGGGCGATCGCCTGACCACATTCAGCGAGATAACACAACATTACAGACTAAACAGACGCACATACCCACCACCACACGACAAATTAAACAAAAAACAGGCCGTAACCTGGAGGTTGTTACAAACCAACACTTTCCCCAGCCCGGCGATCCTACGCCTCTGTTATCCGAGTCAATACCCGACGGACGTGTGCAAAGCGTGCGGGGAAAGAGCCACACTGCGGCACATGCTTTGGGAATGTGCCGGGAGAGTAAATGTCGCTGCCGCCGCTCACTGCGCGACGTATGCTAGGCAGGGACAAACTGCGAGGGCAATCTTTGCTGCTACCACCGCGCGAGGGCAGGGCCCGGCCGCCGCCGCGGCTGCGGGCACTACTGCGGATCAGCTGCGTCGGCGTCGCTGCCGCTGGGAGGCGGCACTCACCAGTGACAAGCTTTCCGACCAGCTTTGGGCCGTCCGGCAAGCCGAAGATGCCGCCCGGGTCCAAGGACTTCCCGCCGTCATCTGAGGCACCGCCATCATTGACGGAGAGTGGGACGGAACAGGGGGCACTCTCCTCTTCCCCCCCGCCTCGCCCGAAGGAGCCGGACTTTAAATAAAGTTTATTCATTCATTCATTCATTTTCGCTCATGTGGAGTTCGCGAAGAGGATAATGTTATAATTTATTAGCTAAGTTTCTGGCCAACATGCGGATGGTTGTCGTCGAAAAAAGCCAATATTCTCCATCTGGCGAGCTATTATGCATGACATGTCGCTAGCGTATGCCGACGCCTTATCAATGAACATGCAATCGAAAACGCCATTAAAGAAATGCCCTTATTGCAAAGAGTCAAGCCCAGCGACCAATAATAATGTTGCAATATATTTCCTTCGCACTCGTGGTATACTTCCGCACAGGAGATAGATGGTGGTGACATTTACGAAGCCCACATTACCACACTAAGCTCGTAAATGCGGCGTCAGTGCAAAAGCTAGCATTGGCATATTTGTTCTTCCTTTTGTTTTACGCCACAACGAAGCAGAAAGGCAACTTCGCAGACACCGCCGGCAAGTTTTATGGTTATTACGTCTCTGGCATTTAACCAACCAGCCATGCGGATCAGAAGCCATGGTATTTCATCTCCTGATCCTAGAAGCACAGTGCCTTCAATACTACCGCCCTATAATAACACTTTTTCTTCATTTTTCGGTTGGCTGATTAAAGAAAGTCTCGCTCTGCTCGCCTGCTTTTTGTCAACTCCGCTTCAAAGGTAGCTCAGGCGAACGGAAATATCCAGAGGCACGAAATTAGCAAACTATTTCCAAAGAGCTCGTTATTTTTCACCTTTTCTTGCTTCTGGCAAAAGCGATAAGCGCCTTATGGGAGTAGCATAAAGAAAAGCAAAGACTCGTCTTTCGCGCTACTGGGCAGCTGGCTTGCCGGTGCGTTTGAGCGCTAACAATTTCCACGCGATGTGCTTCCACGACAGTGCTTGCCGGATTTCCCAAGTTCAGCACGATCAGTTTCGGTGAAAACAGGATGAACCTTGAGTTATTCTTTTTGAAGCGCCGACGTCATTCGTAGTCCTTTCTCCTCTCCCGCTTAACGAATGTTTCTCGCAGTATCGCCCTCATTCATTAGCGACCTGCTCCTCCACGTTCTGTTTCAAAATGCTGTTTCGTAATCGCATGGAGAACATCAATATTTTCCGATGGATTTCGCCATTATGTCTTTCTTTCTTTTTAACTGGAACATTAGGTTAAACAGCTGGTTTCGGGTTAACAAATTTTCAGCGGGAAAAATCTGACAGTTTTAAGTCGCAGAATACATCGCTTTCCGAAGGAGGTTTTGCCAAGGTACATCCCTTTATGCATACGCAAATATAAGCCGTTTCTTTCTTGTTTCTGAAAGAAACAAGTTCGTATAAAAGTATGACGCTAAGTGTTGGCAAATAATTTAAACAGCGATAGGCATTATAGATTACTAGTCTACACTATAAATCAGACACTTTTAGGCACATGTGAGCATTATAAAGCAAGCCATATTTATTGCTAATTGTTCACAATTAAAACTATTATTGAAATAGGGCCTTACTTAACACTCGTAACTCAACCTCCACTCAGTCTAAAAACCAAATTTTTAGTAGAGACATAAATGAAGCTTTTAAGAGTGGAATGAACCAAAACAATTAAGACCAGATTAATATTAAAAACATCGTGACAAATAACCAAACTATTATGGACTAACACTTTGCATACGAGGGAGCCATATTTCATCTTGTGGCGCGATTTCGCTTGTGGAGATTCACTGCACACCCACTAATTCGATAAGGAAGTGTGGCAAGTTTTAATGAAACATTTTTATTAGTGAAATTTTTTTTTATTAAACACTTATGGAAAATACCCAAAATATGAGTTCTAAGAAACTCAACAAAACAGATTTGAAACAGGTGCAGCGCTTACACAAGGTGATCATGAGCGTTGAAATCCTCGATATTTGTGGATAATTCCATCTGGGAGCTCACTCTTGTGTGCGCTTACTCGAGCGGCAACTCGCCATTTTTTTTTCTCTAGCTTGCTTTGCAGCAACAGTGCCATGATGGGGTGCGTTCACGATGCGGTGCCGATCATTTCTGAGGCAACTTTTTGCATTGTAGAGGCCAGGCTTGATGCCAACTTGCTTTAAGGTAGGTCACCACCTTCGAGAAAAACTTTTACCGTTTTGGTCCAAAAGTTATAATTATGGTTTTGGATTGTTGGGCTTCGGTAAATTTAAGCTTTATGATTATGAAGTAGATAAAAATCAAAAACATAAAATTTAGAAAAAATCAAAGTGTGCCAAAATATGCATGTTGCGCCAACAGTCATAACTAAAAAACTCTTGTTGCAATTCAAACGCGACTTGACAACTACGTAGTGAGGACAACGTTCTGTGCATCTAACCTCCACGATCATCATATCTCTAAGCTTGGGTGCGTTATCATAAAAAGTCTGAAAAAGTTGATATTTGGCTGGTTTGCTTTGCTCACAGTTGGCCACTGTACAAAAAGTTACCGCTAGTTTTCAATAATTCTGCTTGAATGCACAGCTCCACCTATATAGAAACAGCAGAAAAAATTTATGCGAAAATATTTATTAGAAAGACGGTTATCATTGTTCGCGTAACTGTAGGAAGCAAAAAATCACATTTTGAGAAAAATGGCTTTAAAGATTTGAACCGAATGTCTATGAAACAAAGAAACATTCAAGAGACCTGAAATTCACCAGGCTTATAGCTTGGGACCTCTTTTGAAGTGGCATAATCTTCTTTTGAGCGAGATGAAGCACACATTTTTTTCCTAGCTCATTTCGTGTCTCCAGCTGACTCTCATCCCCGTGTTCCACAGTGGGTCCACACTTGGAATATTGATTTCCTAACTATCATAAACGCTTCTGTTTCGTTCTATACTTCGCCATGTTTCATGAAGTACTATACCTTCCTCCTTGAAAACCCAGATCTAAGTCCACGAGCTCGAAATGGCACACAAGAAGAACACAGACTGCCGAGTGAGAGCACGCGCAACTTAAACAATAGAGTGCCGCAGCCGAGTAGAGGAAATTTTAAAATAAATTGAAAACATCATGTTCTACAAGCTTTAGAATGTTCTTAAACACCTTAGCATTACGTAATATGTACGCGAAAAACATTTATGACGAGATGGTAGATGTCGAATCGGAATCCTTCAGTTTCGAATGTGTCCAGCAGGTGTTGAAAAAAATGGTCATAACTTTCAAATGGCTTAATATAACTGCATTATTTTTTTTTCTAAATCTTCTCGAATGGACAGGGAACTTGAAAATAAAAAATCCCAACAACTCAATTTTTTTCAAAAAATGCGTTTTTGAAGGTGGTGACCTACCTTAAGATATCAAATGTGCTTCTGTTGCCATTATTGAAATGAAACACAACGTCATACAAAGCGAATTTAATGATTGCCTGGCTTCCATACGTGTACTAGAGGGTAAAAAAAAACATGTACGATGTTGCGCGTCCATCTGGTGAGAAGTTTATGCCTTTCATGTTTAAAATTGATATGTTGAGAGTGCTATTGGAGCATTATTGCATGTTCACACTTGATATGCTTCTTAAATAACCAACAAAACACAACATATTTAGCTAATGCACACAAAGCTGGCAATTTCACTTTCGGTTTCGCGGATGATGGGTGGTCTCACACTTTTGCTTGTATCTTTTGAAAGAAACTGCGTACACATTATGCAGCTACATAGAAGGATTGAAAGCTGGGCTAGTTGGTGACAGTACTTGAACATTTTTGAAGCAGCGCAACGACGACACGGACGGAAAGAATAGAAGCACTGTGGTCCCGACCCTGTGGTTTGTGCTTCTATTTTCTCCGTCCGTGTCGTCGTTGCGCTGCTTCAAAAATGTTAAAATGCAGCTACATGATGGGCGATAAATTGCGTGTTTAACATAACCAAAAACGAGAAAATCACATTAAAAAAAAAGTACATTGTTTCCACTTGACCTCATCCCTTGAAAGCGGAACTCAAAAAAATGACGCCTGGCCTGCGCGGAACGCGAAGCGCCGTCAGAGTGAAGGCTGGAAGAGCGGCCTTTCTAGATCCCGTTGTAAATTTCCCTGGGGCAACTAATACAAGTACACTAACGAGGTAACCACAGCTCCATAAATCATAACTTTAGTGATGTTACTACTATGCCTTTGTTCGTCATTCTGCGGAGAAGCAAGGCACCCGCAGCAGAACTGCGAGGCATTATGTGCACTTTTTTGATGCGGGGGCTGATGACGACGATGAAGAATTACGGCTGAACACTTTGTAAAAGGTTGGAAACATTACACAACCCGCTCGCTGTGCACTTTTCATTGTGTGACGCCTCGTTGTTGTTTTACTTTTCCACCACGTTATATTAAATATGTTAACGCGATTCTTTGCACCACATGACGCCTGTATAGAGTCTTTCTGCAAAAGAGTTTCAAGCATTGGCGTAGCTGTGTGGGGGGAATATCCGACTACCGCACTGCGGGCCCGGGTTCAAATCCCGTGCCATCCTGGATACTTTTTTAACAGAAAAGCTGTTCTTAGCAGAGTCTTTCATGACCGATGTTGTCTTAACGCTGAACACGGAGTTTATTTTACGGGTATGTGTCACAGAGATTAGGTGAATACCCACTACCCAGCACTGGTCCTCTATAAATGAAGACCAAACATGGTTTATATCCTACTGCTCACCACTGGTTCACTAAAAATGAAGAAGGAAACTTGTTGCAGGCCGGAAGCTGTTTAAACTCATGGGAGACAACAAGACGAAGAGAAGTCTGCGGGCACCGAAGGCGCACGCAGTAGTAATAAACAGAACGCAGTTGTCTAGACTCATTTTTGCGACATTTGCCCCTACCAGAATTGTGAAGCTTCCTCGTTTTCCCGATGAAAAAAGCCGCCCGGCGTCAGCGTCAGCGAGAGCTGACGCGTGATCGGGCTAACGCACGCGAATGACCAGTATATGATTAGAGGGCAGATAGTAAATGCGTCGACTGACGTCCAGACAACTGTACATTGCTTTCCCAAAAACACTGTTGATGACGTTGCCATTGACGTGCATCTTACGGAAAGGCTTCTTTGTAAGCCTGTGCGTTAGAGTGGTATGGTCAACAAGGAATTAAACTATACTACCACCGAGAAGCTTAACAAAGAGTGTTTAATAAGGAGCAGGGATACAGCACATTTGAAAGACTTGCATATTATAGAATGTGATAGAATGGCTATGTAAAGGCAACCAGCTTCGCTGTTTCTTCAGTGCCCGCGAAGCCAAGGTGGCTGCATTTTTTTTATTTCGTTTCTTTTTTCACGTTTTGTGCGATATTGGTTACGGACACCGGCGGCGGCGGACTACTGCACTAAAACGGCTATGTGATCTCATAACAGCTTTCGCTGTAAAAACGCAGTCCTCCAATATTGTTGTCTTATTGCGCACATGTTACCAACGTTCCTCATAGCAATGTTAACGTGATAGCGTCAAAAAGCCGATGCCGCATTAGTTTCGGTGTCGGCGTTGAAGTCGATGGTTGTGAGCAGAAAGTCGGCGGTTGGCCGTTCGCGAAAAATAGAGACAGATGGAAACAAATGAAACAATGAAAATATTGAGTTCGAGGGGGGAATCGTGCAGAGGCGTCCTGCGTGGAATGCGGGTGTTTCACCACAGAGCGACGGCAGTGCTCGAAACTGCTTCGAGAGAAACAAACAAGCACACAAGCGTCATGTAGCGCGAGTACTCAGGTTAATATAGGTAGTATTGCGTGGTAGAAGCGTTGAACTGCACCAGGCGTCACACCACGTGAATTGCGCATCGAGAACACAAGAGAATCAGCTACAGACCAGCCGGGTGTTTCACTTACCAGTTATTCTGGTGTGTTGAAATCTCAACTGTGGTTTATTGCTGTAATTCGTATAGTGCCATGATCAGCGGAAACGACAAAAACAGCGAACCTATCAATTTTACCGTGACTCTCATTATATAAGCAAGGGAATTAAGACCTCTGAATGCTTTCGAATGACCGGAATGATGTGAACGCCCTAAAAGACGAACCAGACATGAACTACAGCTTTATAAATGCCATATTCATATATACGGCTAAAACAGTATCCTTGGTTACTTTAAAGGATGCCTATACCGTACGCCGATATCCGTCTTTTTATGGTTGCACAGCATGGATGCAACGAAAAGCGGAGCATTTCAATTTCTACATCTCGAATGCGACCAGCGCAATGCGCGAGAACTGGGGTGATTGTTATAAGGTAGTTTCTAGTAGTTATTTTGTGCTTTATTAATATTCAGTACAACAATTTTGATTGCTCATGAATGCATTTTAAAGGGAACATCAAGCGCACTATTTCATGGCTTTTGTGGGGAAGGTATATATAAAGAAACACGCTCGCAGGTCATGACTGCAGAAACAAGTGAGTATGGAATGTGAAAAGCAGTGCTTATTGTGCAGCCACGTTCAATATTTCCAATTGTGCAGAGCGGCAATAGAGCGTGGCAGAGAAGACGTCATTGGCGGTTTGTGCTGCAAGCATCGCCGTGCAACAGGGTCTTATCCTTTTTTTTCAGTAATTTGGACGTCTTTTCGTATTTTAGCAGCTGCGTTCTTGTTTCCAAGGCCAGCTACTAAGCAGCGGCATGACCTTTCGTGGGCGCCCGAAGGCCACGGCTAGCGAAACGGTCCTGCTGGGAAAATGGCATTCAGAGAAGCGACAGCTGGTGGCGACATCTCTGTAGTATTCGTTATTCACTTCGTTTACACCTTTTCACAACGTATGGATACAAAAGGAAAAAGAAAAAGGGCAGGTCATTGCACCCGGGGATGCGGTTGTGTTGTCACACGTGACAGTGGCAGTGTAATGCAGCGTAAATGGTTTCCTTGCTCCCGAAGTAACAGCAGTCGTCGTTTGTGTATATCCTTTTGAAATGAGGGGCCTTTTGTTTTCATTCTTGCTTTACCTGGGCGAACAGTGAGGGGCCGTTCTTACGTTACATCGAAATAGTGGTGTATTAAAAACAGTCCTTGTATCAATACACGCCCCATCTTACAACCGCACAGAATAAGTCGTTGCATTTTTCCTGTTCTATGACACCCTGACAAGAATGGCGAAATATTATAGTGAAAATTACCGGCAGATCAGTGTGTTGCATACCTATTGCTGTGCCACGTAATGCAGACACCGTTTTTATTACGCATTTTATGAATCGAAATTTTCTGGACATTGCAGAGTTAAAGTTGGTCTATTGTTAATTATCTTTTACACAATGTCGGAGATTCGGCTTAAAACCACTAAGTGCTTGCACCCCCCACTACTGGCGTGCTTGTTCTTTGTGCAATAAGACTCTTGTAATGGAATCTCCTACATGGTATTACGATGAAATAACTTTTGTATTCCCATATAATGCGAGTAATTTGAATGTTATTGGATTCAAGAATTAACGCAAAAGTGTCGTGCATAAACAGCTACAGTTGGGCAATAATATAGGCGCCTTAGCTTATTTTCGAAAGAGGAAGCTCTTTTGGTGTCTAACGCGACCAAAAGAGAGAACGTGAAGTCTCGAGCAAAATGTAAGCTGTATGCGACGATGGACAGCTTGCATGACACGCACAACGCACCACACAGCCAAAGTGCATGATGCGGGAGTGGCCTGATGGGTATCATCGTGGGCTGTATCAGAACATTCAGCAAGTGCTGATTGTTCTGAGCCTATAGAAATTAGTAGTTTATAAGGCAAACGCATAGTTGAAATAGTCCACTGTGCATTGGGATTCCAGAAGCACGTTGCTTCGGATAGGCAATGTGATCTTACGGACTCGTTGCTGTTTACATAGGCAGATATTATGAAAGACATGTGTGATGACGGTATGTGCACTACCTACCATTGCGCCTATGAAGGCACCTTTGCAAACGGGGGATATAGAAAGCTATGGCTGGGACGGTGATCATGACAAATTGCAACTGAGATCATTGCGTCGGGTGGATAGTTTTCCACCGATCCACTACGCAATTCATATGGCGTGGCACCTAGTGCGACGCCACGCTATTGCTACGCAAAGTGTGTACCTACATAGAAGGACACGTGACTTAAAAGTGGTCTCGCAAGGATGGCGATTAATTGAGTGTGAGTTTTTGTGAAGATAGACCAGGTTTAAATCCACCCACACGTTGTGCTAACAGCATGGTGTGACAGTTTGTGATGTACTACGTTACGGTGACAAAACGTGTGCCACTACACAACTGAACACGTGGCTCATCGTGCGATAGATGGCTGGTTAATAGCAATGACGAATAGCGCAATAACCTTTTACTATAAGAGGAAAACTTGAAAGCCTCCACACGTTAAGCAAGTTACATAGCATTCTGTTTGATGTAACACTATGCGACTGCGCCGGAACGTCGCCAACTATGTGGCTTCACGCGTTACCCTTTGCGCCGTAGGGTGCCTCTGAAGGGTCTTTTACAACACTGGCAGTTATTTAACACTGGCGTTTATTTGGTGCACAGAACGGATTAGAGAAATGTACGAAACGCTGGTAGGGCTCAGTAGTGAGATCGTTCACTCCCACGCGGAGTATCCGTGTGCGAGCGCGGTGTCAACGCGCATATCATTTTCTCATTATGGTGAAAGCAGCAACGAAGACCGGCATCCTACAAAAACGCACAAGAGCGCGCAGAAAAGCTTACGGTGCAAATTTAACGAATTTCTCTCTTTATTTTGGCATGCTATTTAAATAGTCGCGGGCTGGAAAACACTTTGTGCGAGGACCTCGAATGCAATTAGCACCATTGGGTCAATAACTCACACTGCACTCACGCTGCTTAATCAAACAATTGCCCTACGGCATCTTATCGCGATGCACGTTTTCCGGTGGTCGCTTTGTTTTTATGTGTTCAGGTGGTTTATACCCTTCTATCATTATGAATGGTAACGAGAAGGAGAAAGCTATTTTGTTTGTTTAGAAGTAAGATATAAGTTGTGAGTTAATGCGCAGAAGTCAATACGAAATGTTACAGTATTGTTAGTGGTTTCAAGGAAAAAAAATAACTCAACATTCAATTAGGGCAAATGTGGTTTTTAGTGAGCGATGGAGGTCAAACAAGATCTTCAGACGGCTAATTAGGAAAACTTGAGAAACAAGGTTCCTATTGCGCGTTAAAATGCTGATTTTTCTGCACGAAGCTAATTGGCTAACAGACATTCAATGATGCGCTTTCATCGCAGACTAAGGAACTTCACAAACCTCTGAAGAAAACTAAGCACAGCCCAACAATTTTATTTTTTTTTCTATATTTACTTGATTTGCCTTTCCATCTTTTGAGTATTTCTTTCATTCTGGTGGCTGAACATTTCTTATTTTCAATTTTTTTCTTAAATTTTAGTTTCAATAATAATTATCGCGAGTTCCACGTTTCCCCTTTGTGCAAGTATGTTCTCTCACATAGGAAACTCACCAATCTCAAGAGATTCGAGAATGTACAACCTCTCCACCCTAGAGGAGCTCCAGGCAGCCTTGACAGCATGCAAGCGATCTTCATCACCTGGTCCTGATGGGATCACGTACATGGCTCTTTGCAACCTCGGTCAAGCTGCTTGACGGGCCCTTCTATCCGTGTACAACGACTCGTGGAGCAGCGGATTGGCCCCTCCTTCATGGAAATCCAGCTGCCTTGTCCCGGTCCTCAAGCCAGGTAAATCTCCTCTGGCATTGACTTCCTATCGCCCCATCGCACTTGCCAGTTGTTTCGGGAAAGTGATAGAGAGGATGATATTGACACGCCTAGAGTGGTACATGGAGCACTATGGAATATATCCTGATGCTATGACTGGCTTTCAGCGTGGGCGGTCGTCTATAGATAACGTCATTGACCTGGTTTCGTCTGTGCAACTTCAAAAAAGCCTGAAACGACTCTCTGCGGCGTTCTTTTTGGACGTGAAAGGCGCATACGACAACGCATCACATGAAGCCACTTCTGGATGTCTTAGAAAATGTTGGATTGGGTAGTCGTGTACACCAATGGATTGACTGCTGTTTGGGGGGGCAGGACCTTCTTTGTACAGACTGAGGATGCCACAACAACGCATCATTGTATCAGTCGCGGTGTGCCTCAAGTGGAGTTCTTAGCCCCACACTTTTTAACCTAGCGCTCCTCGGCCTGGTTGACGCACTCCCACGATCAGTCCATCTATCAATATATGCAGATGACATCTGCATCTGGGCGTTAGGGGTGACACGCGTCCATGTGCGTGCCAGGCTTCAGAGAGCGGCCACACTGACGACAAAGTACCTTCAAGGACGGGGGGCTTGAGCTGTCATCAGAGAAGTGCTCACTTGTTGCATTCACGCATAAGGCGATGAGCCCGTATGTCATTAAAATCAACGGACACACGATTAAATACGAGAAGACCCATCGCTTTCTGGGAGTCATAATTGATCGTGACCTCTCCTGGAGCCCTCACATCGCCTGCATGATAACGAAACTCGCTATGATCACCCACGTACAAAAGTTTCTTGCTGGAAAATCGTGGGGTGCATCTGTACGAGCGATGCTGCAACTTTACACTGTTATGTTCCTCGGTTTTATGCGCTTCAGCTTACCTGTGCTTTGTGGGACCCGAAGAACAAACCATACGTGTCCTCCAGTCGCTTCAAGCTCAAGCGCTGCGAATATGCCTTGGCCTTCCGAGATGCGCATCTACAGCAGCGACAGTCGTCATCGCGCGTGATTATCCAATCACAACATACATCCGCGTCGACGCTTTGAGAATGCACATTAGGCATTTCGCTCGGATTCCATCGCATCACCTCACCTCACTTCACACTTCTAGACCCCACTCAGCGTTCAGCTGTACTGGAGCTTTGCATTGCGCACTGCTTCCATCGTACTTCACGCATGCAGCACGGTCACCATTACCATTGTGGTGCCTACACCCTCTCAAAGCCCTTCAAACCATTCCTGGCATCCAAAAGAAGAAGCAGTCATCGCATCTAGCCCTGAAACAGGCTACACTACTATTCCTGCATGAGAAGCACAGCGGGCGCCTTCACATTTACACAGACGGCTCTATTTCTTCAGCAAGCTCAGCAGGGGCGGTAGTTATTCCGGCCAAGTCTGTCACAATTTAATTCAAGACATCGCATTTGACGTCATCGACGGCCGCAGAACTCGCCGCCATCCGTGCAGCGCTAGAGTTTATCGTAGAAGAACCTTCGCAAGCATGGTCTATCTTTTCGGACTCCAAGGCAGCTCTTCAATGCCTAATGTCACAACTTCATTATGGACCTACTGAGCAGTTAGCAGCTGACATAAGGCTTCTTCACCACCATGCAATCGAGAAACAACACAGCATTGCATACCAGTGGATACCAGGTCATTGTGGTATATATGGCAATGACCGCGCAGACGAGGCCGCTCGATCTGCACATGATGCTACCAAATCCACAGCCATAGCCATACCGTTCACAAGAACCGAAGCAGCTACAAGGCTTCGTTCGCTGGCACGGGACCTCACACTGGCACAGTGGAACTCTATGGCGTTCACAAATGCTCGGCTACATCACTTGGATTCCCGATCTCAAGCTTCGTCTTCCGTCAGGAATATCTCGAGCTGAAGAGACTCTTCTGTGCCGCCTGTGGCTTGGCGTGGCCTTCACAAATGCATACTCCTTTCTTATTGGTATGACCAGCACGTCCACGTGCAATAACTGCAGCTGTGAAGAAACGATCGCCCATCTTCTGTGTGAGTGCACCCGTTCGTTTCAATGCGCCTAGAAAAGAACTTACCGGAACACTAGATAGACTGGATGATCACCCTTTGTCGGAAGAAAGAATTCTGGGTCACTGGCCAAGTCCATCCTCAGCCCAGAGAGCTTTGAAAGCATTATTACGTTTTTTGCGTGCAACTGGTCTGAGCGACAGACTTTAAGACTGTTTCTTCCTTTATTTTTCATTCTCTTCCTGTCTTTTTTCTTTCTTTCTTTTTTTTTCTTGTAACATCTCTTTTCTCTCATCTTTTACTCCCCTTACCCCCCTTCCCCAGCACAGGGTATCCAGCCGGTCCAAGAACTGGCTAAGCCTCCCTGTCCTTCCACTTGTTTTCCTTCCTCCTCCTCTTACTGGTTTACTTTCGCCTTCGTGGTCCGTCGGCGTAATCCTTTTTTACCGTATACTACCCTTTTCCCATACGTACAACTTTTTCATTGAACCACAATGGTGTAAATTTTCATCTCGACAGGAAGAACGCTTACAATCGAGGCGTGATGTAGCAGACGCAGTTAGGCGTCACTGTTTTGCCGCACTAAAGATTGCAAGGCACACGTGCTTCGCACAGATATTTATGTAGTCTGCCGTAAACGTGGCACTGGCAACGTGGAGGATTACACTGTCTCCACAAGCCAGAGGCACCGTCACGCTCAGTTCAACCTGCAGTGCCAAAAAAGCTGTAGCGCTCGGGGTTAACACCGATTGGTGGACGCTGGCAGCCCCATTGCTCCCGCACAAGCCTGTATTCGGGCTGATCAGCTCTCTGCATACCACACCGTGGCAAATGTACCGATTTGAGTGCAAATCACAGAACAGCCGGAACACCAAGTTGTAGCTACTGTAGCATTCGAATGTACGCTAAATAAATCCGGTTGTTTTGCATCGGACTCCTGTCACGCCCCCGAGAGGGAATGATGCCCGTGAATCAGGCTAATGGTGCTTTGTCATCAGGTTAGTGTTTTAAGATTTGTGGTCCTTTGTCAGGGCAATGTTACCGCTGTTCAGAACCGCCCCCCCGTTGTGCCCTCAAGCTGGTTTCCCAGCTTGTTAGAACACCGCCCTAGTAGCTGAAAAAAACTTTGGTATTGTTTTTGGTTCCCAGAGAGTGCGGGGGGAAAACCACTTTTATTTTGTATTTCCTCGTTTTGCGTAGTTAGCGTTGGAAAAAGAAAGCCCTCAGATCGAAGGCAAGGAACGCACAAGGAAGATACATTGGTGAGGAGGTTGAAGTCTGTTGCACGTTTACTCGCTGCTTTGACCTGTTTTTTTTCTCTTCTCACCTACATTTTCTTTGGAGCTCTGAAGAAACATTAATTGAGGACTTCAAGTACAGCGCTGCTCAAATGTCACTGTGGGGGGGGCAAACGAAGATCAATCGAAGCGGCTGAAAGGCAACAGGAAACAGAAGTCGTGTCTATAAGTTGGACGGATATTCCCTGTGCGCCTTTGATGACGTGTTGTCTTGCAGATGCTGGCTTGCTTGAAGCAGTAATAATTCATATATGCCTGGTCAGTAAACATGACATTCTATAAACGCGCAGTTATGAATTCTGCGGCTTGATTTAGCGACTTCTAGACTGCATGCCAGGTTATGTGTTTCCAGCAAAGTGAGTATTCTTGCGTAGTATCCGTATCACATGCGTAGGGGACCTGATACTTGCATAAATCGCTAGTTGTAGCTGTGCATCGCGTGTTAGTTTAAAGCACCAGCACTCACCAGCGCATCCCACGGCTGTTCTTACTAGCTGATCGCATACAATAGCAGGTGAATTTGGTTTGGAACGATGCCTAGGATTGGACCATGCTAAAGCATGTCTGCGAAGCAGTTCTTGCACAATTGTCCGAGTGGTCTTCGTGCAGACCGGAAGTGCTTATTCATTTTAAGTCCAGTGCACTGTGAAGTGAAGAAATTCACAAAGGTAATGGACCCGCCGCTCAATAAGAGGGTACCAGCAGTTATTCAGTTACTATTTTCAGCTAGTTTTCTTATGCTGTAATTGAACACTGTATTAAATTACTTTTTAAAGGAGTAATTTTAATTGTAATCGGTTACATACTTTCTTCTGACGTGTACAAGTATGCTCTGCAAAGGGCATGAGAACAAGCAGCATATTAGAGCAAAAAATAGCTAGCGGGAAGCACTCAAAATGTGTTCCATGCTGAAACATATGCTTCAGAAAAGTTGGTGCGAAAAGTTGTGCGACGGGTCTCAAACGAGGAACTGATTCTAAATGCTGCAACGCAACACTGATAGCGCGCTATTTGTGAAGTAAAATCATTTTTCTTAATATTGCGTTCTCCAACCCTTAATTTTAAAGCATTTTGGGAGGAAGCATGTTTTTTTGTACCAGGTGCTCCAATTGACGACAGCGTCCGGCCCTGAAAATGTCGACCATTATTTCATTGCCTGGAAAGACGCGCTGTCTTTTAGGCACTTTATGTGGAGGACTCATAGTAATGACACCAGCATTACATTATGCCAGAAAGTTTGTGTCAATAGACCCTGTGAGATTTTCATAAGATATTTTGATGTGTTTGGGATTGCAAAGTTTAAATGTACTGGCATAAAGAACGTTACAGAAAAGAGAAGGGTCAGCAGTCGGCACAAGTAGCCCTACTCTACAGCTTGTTAAACGGTTCAATCCCTCAAAAATGCGTGTGTGTGACCGAACCACTGCAATTCAACATACATGGGGTCATTATGCCGGAAACCCTTACAAAAAATCTGATTTAAAAATAATTGAAACGCCATTGCTCAATGTTGACATATTGTATTGAATAGTCTTTGTCGGTCCATTGAAAAGTCATTGAGCTTATCGTTGACACGTATAGAATATTGGCCACCGATCTTTTACCAAAATTTTATTGACATAAAAGTAGTTGAATGGTTGTCGACTTGTTATTGAAAGTACATGGAGCATTGCTGTCATTCATTGACAGCTCTAATGAATAATTATTGACTTACAATCGAAGCAGCATTGAAATTCGATTATGTATTTATTGAAAGTACACGTACTGTAAGTTTTAATAGTTGCTGAATTTTTGTACATATTCAAGTGCAATATGCTATCGCAATACGAACAATGCGTACTGAGGCGCATGCACTGAGGCACAGGCCTCAGTAGGCATTGTCCAAAAGGTCTTTCACGGAACTTGAATAAGAGCTGTGGGTGCGCTTACGTGAGTTTTATATGAGCGCACAGCTGTCTGTACATGCGCACTGTGATGTACAACGTATGCTTGCATAAAGAGCTACAGTAGGCCAGCACAGTTCGCGTGTTATAGCAGAAACTTTATCCCTTTACGGCCTGACCCGCACAAACGTGTGGGTCAATAAAGACGCTCACGAAACGGCACCTGTTTCAGTTTCGGTTTCACAGCTCTGTGCCGCTGAAGTCAAAGGTTACGGAAATATATCTGTTTGAGTACTTCAATAATTGCGACACCAGAGGGCGAGTAATCTTCCACGAAAAATGCCGTTTGAGCACGTGCGCCGACAGCAGCTACCTCAGACGCGTAAATCAACACTCCTCTTCTTATAATTTTTTTTCGGGAGTCTATGCATATGAAAGGAATATTAAGACTTAGAAAAACATGCCTCGCTGAAAAAATTGCGCGTTCTTACCACACACGCTGTGTACTCAAGCGTGAAAAAGTCACCCGCACGTTTGTGCGGGCTGGGCTTTAGTCCTCGTCAAGTGCACGGCAGAGCGGCACAGGTTGGCTCCTTCGCGCGTGGTTGCGGCTGCGCATTCTGTGTTTTTATTGCGAATAGCTTTGTTGGCATCTTATTGGCACTTCTTTGGTTGGTGTTTCTTAATGTATTCTTATATCTGAAGTTAGCGACGCCAAGTGATGTGCGTGAATTGTGATCACCATTTACGCAGAAAATATTAATTTTGTGAATGTGTTTTGACAACATGCATTATATTTCAGAGAATTAGATTTTAAATTGCCTATCATATAGAGTTTCAGTATCGCCAGTGAAATTCTAAGGTTAATAAATAACACTGAGGGTTAAAATTGCTAAAATTATCTAACTTAGGGAACAAGTTTCTGTGGGCGTTGAATTTTCTTTTTTTCTCACATGCCAATATTTAAAACTCCTTTGCCGACTTTCCCACAATAATTTAATGCAACGATCTTTCAAGTCACGGCTGACAAAACGGCAGTGTGCCCTAGTTGTACACATAGAACAACTTTGCAAGTAAGTGTGCAAAAGATCAAGCAGCTTTAGGTATGGACCTGATCATGGACTGCATCCGATCTCTGAAGAACATTGCTCGTCACCAGGCGCCCAAGAATTGCAAGCGGAAAGAAAAATGTGTCACAAGATCAATCCTTAGTCAACTTTACTGGAGTGTAAAAGGCGCCCGGCATAGCCAAGCGATTAGACTCAGCTATACGTAACACTGGCGATCAGTATACAGCTTGAAATATGCACGCCACTGCAGGTTGTCAAGTGTAGCTTCTTGTTCAAGGATGCGTTGTATGAAGTGCAACTTATACCTGTGCCTCACAAGTGACACACAATACTCTAAAATGTTGCATACGCAGCGCTGACCACGCATTTTTTGCTTTGTCTTAGCCGTTATGTGTGTATTCCTCGCTGCAGTGAATCACATGAATAAAAGCCCAGCCCGCACATATGTGCGGGTCTGTTTTCTGGGACAAAAGCTCCAATTCTTACAGTTTAACCTTTGAAAACTTAATTACAATAGAGCAAACATCAATTATTTTTAAGCAAGTTAGCAATTTTTCTATTGTATTTTTCTCGGGCAGGAAAGGGTTATCGCCAGCTATAACGCTTCAATTCTGCCAAAACAAGTGAAAACCTGGAAACACAGTAAACTTAGCGAAAACTAAAATAAGGACACGTGCACATAAGCAAATTGAATTACTCATACACAGTCACTCGTAGAAGTCAGCTTTTTCGTAAGTTCTGTGACCTTTCGTTTTCTTTGAAGAGGCCCAACAAAAGAAAAACGCAAATGTGTGGACATGTACCTTTATTAACCCATTAGGGCCCACTGTACTTTAAAAAGTACACTTCCTTTTTGGGGCATAGAAAATTCAAAACAGAATATTCTGACTTTGCTCATTACGATTTCCGGTGCCAAAGGTTGCAGCAAGAAAAACCTAATTTGGAATATTGACCCGGTTACGTTTATTCTGTTTTATGAGTCGTCAAACTTTAGGAAAATGAGAGCCTGTTAAACGCACGTGGTCAGTACTACTTTTTCTAAATTCATTTGAAGTTATACATTTTATATGTTGAAAAAACAGACTGCTTCTGCTTCAGGAAGAGCAAGTCAATCCCTGCAAAGCGCGAGAAGCCTATAGAGTGCATAGTTTTGCTGTGAGGAGTAATCAAATGTTGCTGTACTTTATTTAGTACACTGGGACTTCGTGGGAGCATACATGTAACTCTTGTTGTGCGTTGCATCATAGATTCAACATGCTTTTTTTTATGACTGCCGTTTTTTCCGTTATCTCAGACTCGTGGGGCTGCGAAAGATGTCGCTGTGAATATACGAGAGCATCTTGATGTTTTAATTCGCGATTCTGACCCTAACATGGGAACTTAGGAGGAAAAGGGGAATGACGACGGTACGAATCGATGCTCTCTGCTAAAGATAAAGAAAACATGGAACGAAAGGAACGTGGGTAAGATAACTTCTGTTTTGACTCAGGAAAGCAGCTTTGTTTCGAAAATGGCAAAGACAACAGCATAATTGCTATGCTGGCGAAAGACTGCACAGTTGAGTCACTATGCTCTGTATCGTGGTGGTCATTCACTGAAAAGAAAAAAAACGCAGTGCCACTGTCCTACTTCTTCATCCGAAGTCATGAGGGAGTTTGAGCTCTAAGATCAAGCTGCGAATGGCTAGAGAATTGTCATCCCTGCGAAAAAGTGGTACCAGCCCCTATTTACCCAGATGACCGAAATAGCCGCAGACAACGCATAAAGGGTCTGCTACCACAGTGTAGGTTTTAGCAGACCCTCTACTCGTTGACTATTGTCCTTTAGTCGCATAACAGAAAAACACTGACTGCGCCTTATTGTACCCCAGAGAAGTATCAAAGCTCTCCAGATTCCACTGTGCTTGCTATTACCCTCTATCCACACGGACATTTTCACAAGAAGCCGGCAAAACAGTTGAATTCTGCCAAAATACATCGAAATGGTATGGCCAAAAGCGTGACGTTACGCTTTCCCTAAAGCACTAATCCTTGATTAAGTTGCATGGGCCAAGATAACTTTGTTATTCGTTTCGCAAGGGCCCAGCGTACTCCCCATTCTTGCATCAAGTCACCCTGCCCGTTGCTATCTCGGAGGCCCAGCGTACTATTTATAGTACAGTATCATAACTACTGAAGAAACACACGTAACTCTATGAAAATTTGCACGTGTGGTTATCTGTTGTGGTTAATTAAATAAGCGAAATTTCAATAAAATCGGACCAGTAGTTCCTTCGTGGTCCTTAATGGGTTAAAGCGAAAAACTGCAAAAACCACATCAACAGAGAAGAAAATCATAACTTAATTGGTGTAGCATTTGTTTCAACATATAAAGGGTGAGTCCCTCCTGCAAAAAATATGAAAAAAAAGGAAATTGTGACAAATTACTACCAAGAAGTCGGTATGAAAAGGCGAAAACTCCATCACATCATACGGCTGCAGAAGGGCGAACATGCTACAAATGACCAGGCTGAAGCGACAAGCGAGTACACGTTTTTTTACCGCCCCTCTCGAGAGATGCAAGCTTTACAGAGCGCGGATATTAACATAGAAGGGAAACGCTAAGCCACAGCTTTGAAGGCGCGCGTCGACACACACTAGGCAAAGTAACATCATATCACATAAAATAGACGCATAACTCCTCGCCCCGGAACACGATTCAACACTCGCCCTCACATATTCGAAACATTACTAGACTATAGCGCATCCAGCTATCAGAAATAGCTCTGTGCAGAAAGACACAACTGTGCTGGTGCAAACATTTTCTTACCCGCAAACTTTCTGGAGACTAAACAAAGAACACGACACCTGTCGTAATAGCGTGTGCCTAATTACGAGGCACAAGCAGTTTTGAAGACGCAGAAAAGTAGTGCATGCGCTCGAATGTAAGCGTTAATGCATACCTTGAAACAAGCTCAAATAAGCGCGCCAATAAGTCAGTATGTTCGAAACTGAACAGAAATGAAAAGCTACATTTATATTAGGACAGTTCAATCATGATGGCACAACACTAACGCAGTCAAGCACTTCTGAAACATGTCGCGCATGCAGCCGATGCAGCAACAAAACACTCGTTTTCATTTTTCATGGTTTTCGAATAAAAGGGTGTACAGGTAAAGAAAACAAACTCACCTTCAACGATGGCAGAGCCATGTAGTTTTTTAATCCGCATATCCTAGGAGTTGTAAAAGCACATCAAGGTGATCGCGTCCATTCCTGCAGCTAAGCAGAAATGAAGCTGCGAGAGCCGAGCACGCAAGCTGAGACGTCCATTTCTCCGTCGGAAAGATTACGGAGCTAAGCCTCACAGTCCGCGCAGCAGCCACTCGCAGAGGAACGTAGTACTCGCATGCAGGTACACAACTGCTGAACATGCCACGAAGTAGCTTCTTCACATGTGCATTCATACCTTCCATGAATCACGGTATTTACACTGCACGAAATAACGCGAGAGGAGGCGAACGCGCCACACGCGACCGGCACGTCGGAATTCAATGCGCTCAACTGACACAGACGGCAGGGCGGATATCCATCCGCGCTGTCGTTGTCAACGCCGCTGCGAAGCCCATTAGGTGGTTAGGCTGTTATCACTGTTATTAGTTCCGTAAAGCTTACTGGTTAAAGACCTTTGAACACTTCATGATTGTGACTGCTGACGCAGCCCAACACCTCACAAATTTATCCTCTTGCGCGCTACTTTCTTTGTCGCAATATGACACGGCGTGCAGGCTAGCAAGTTGCAACATGTTGCGGCGTTGCCGCGGTTTCTGCAAGGAACGCATGGCGCGGGTGGCGTTCGTTCGCCAACAGCAGGAGTAGTAATAAAACAAACTGTCAAGGGAACATAGTCGCCGGTACATCACGTTCTTCTGATATCTCGTTGCGGTGAGGTTTGAGATACACGGTCTTATGGACACCGCGTGCAGGCAGGCGTCGCATTCTGCGCCGAGGCCCCCGGGATCCGTTGGGAGATACCTTTATGTCAGCTCATCGTGTTGTGCGCGTCCGCGGCGGTACATGAATGATGCCTACCCTAAAAAACTGCAAATGAACGTTATATTCTCAAACCACTATTCCTTTGGGGCCACCGTAGTCGAGCAGTGCTTGCAGTTCTGGGCTGTTGCCGAATATCTATCGCGGGTTCCATCCCGGCCGTGGCAGTAGCATTTTAACGGGAGTTCGTTAAAGAGATCGTTATGCAGAAATCCCGGTGTCGATGGCGGCGTCGACTTCAATGTTGAGCGAAAGACCAGCGTTGGCCCTGAGCGAAAATTTGAGGTAGATGCAAATAAAGAGAAGAGCCGTGGGTCGTTTGCAATTTGGCTTTGTGGCACTGTAAGTCTCCACCGAGAAGCCAGAGCAGGCTAGCGATTGTGAAAGCGATATGGCGCGTGCGCGCTTTTGTGTGTGTGTGTGTGTGTGTGTGTGTGTGTGTGTGTGTGTGTGTGTGTGTGCGTGTGCGTGTGCGTGTGTGTGTGGGGGGGGATATCGCGTGAGGGCGTCCCCCCATTTTTTTTTTGAAGTAGGCAGAAATGCTGATGGCTGATTTCCTTCGATTCAGGTGCATGTTAAAAAGCCCTATGTGTTTGAACTTTCCGGAACCCTCCACAGCGGAGTGCCTCACAATCATATTGTGGTTCTGGCACATACAACCCCAGCAATTAATTAATCAAGCTATCTTTGTGTATTCAGCGGCAGTGCAGTTGCTGCCCGCGGCTGTGTACATAGGCGTTACACTTTTACTGCGTTGTTTGCGTTACTGCAGCAAGAAGTCAGCTATAGCATTGTTGCCGCCTGAATAGTCATGTGGTGAGTCGTTCGGTTAGAGCTAATTAAACGGACAGGCTCGAGAAATCACGTTGCCAAACGTATATAGCTAGTACGCAAGCGATAGAAGACCGCATATGCACAGGACGTTTGTAATATGCATTCTATTGGGGTATGCGCTGCTTACTTAAGGTGGTTTCACACATAAAAAGGTTTCGATAATTTACAGGCTTGACAATGCGCGCTCATACATACACTGCAACTCAATAAAGGCGCAACGATAAGTCAACATTTTTTGTCAATGACTTTTTCGTTGATGTAATCAACAGAAAAAAACCATTGAGTATATATTAAACAACGTCAAGACATTTTGCCAAGTCGTTGAAAACCAGTTGATTCAATGAATAGTGACCGGAATGTCAACAACAACTAAATAGTCATTTTTATAAAGGAACCATCCCGCATATATCTATTGTGTACGCGACTGATGAACGGGCGCTGGAGTGGATGCTTTTATTATGGTGGCGCGATTAAGTAGGGCCTGCTGATGTGGAACTTTGCAGACTTCTCCGCCCATGTACCACGCATAAAAAAAAACAAAAAAAAAGAAGTCGTCCGTAGACTGCGTTCATAATTGATAGACTGTCCGTTCAAATAATTGCGTGTTTAATAAAGTTTCTTCTTTATTCTCTCCGCTACTCTATTTTAAAATATCCCCTAATTTTTTTTAAACGTTCGAATAGTGCGTACTAAGGAGTCGGCGATCGTGCACTGGAAGTAATGACGCGGTAAAACGGTGAGTCGACTCAAGGCACTCAGCGTAGCAGCCAATTTTATGTTACCACCACCCGTGGGACACGCTCCCATCACCGACAACAAAAAGTAATACTTCACCATTATGAACCGTGTACCCACCGCAGCATCAGCGAAGCCCGTCGTGGCTTCCTGGCTCTTACAGAGATCGGCCCCCCTCAGGCAGTGACAACAGTAAAGAAAACAAAAGGATTACAGAAAAAACCCAAAATGTAGAAGCCGAACCTTTCAATGGCAACGTAAAAGCGGAATGAACATACTTATGCGAATTTAAAAAAAAAAAATGAGCTGGGACTTCGGGGAGGAGCTGGGTGGAGTACGGTCGATGTAGCATTGTAATCGATTAAAGTCAACGAGGTCATTGTAGAACGCGAAGCAAAGGTTTCTGTGGCTGAAGACAAAAATGGTGACTGAGAAAAGCGAACTGCAGGCACAAATAAATCCAGGCGAATAATTTGGAGCGGAATCGACAAAGAACTCTTTGTTGTGGCCGAAGAAGGATATACGGGAGAAAAAGAAACAATCGGGAGCTTCCACTTCGCCACAGAAGGGGCAAGTGGTAAGGCAACGATTGCAGAATAGCTTACAAGAAATTGAGCTGTTGCAATCGACAAAGCAGCTAAGTGATGGGAACTTCATGTTTTCGTGCACCGCAAATATTTTTATGGCAGCCATTTACAAAGGGAAGGAAATTGAAATATTAGAGAATGCGCTTCGCAGTTTGAGTGCACTTGCGCTGACACAAGCAGAAATATGAGGAAGAGTCGCTAAAGGAAACCTTTTCTTAATAGTGTGCTAGATCACTTAAAAAGATTACTTTGTGTCTCGGTGCCCAAATCTTAAAGAGACCCTGAAACGGCTATTTGAAGCTTTGTCAGCGTTTAGGCTAGAACATCATCAAACCATTGATTCCACAAATTTAGCGACACGCCGTGTACCAAGGCGGCTACGGCCAATTATATCATACCCTCCTTCTCACCCCTGCCTTGCCTCCTCAACTCATGAGACACGCTGGCATCGCTGGCGATAGCAGAGCTCTCGTGAGCGCACTCGACCATTTGAGCTTCGCCCAGTCATGACCTCCGAGATTGCACGCCGACAGGTTGCGCGCAGTCTCGGAGACCATAGCCCAGTGCGCCCGGCAGCACGCACGCCGTCTGGCAACAGAGACGATCGCGGAGTGGTTGATATCTGCTCAGACAGGTGCCACCACCCTACCAGCCGATCTTTCCTACGCGCACACCGCAGTCCAATCAGATCAGCAGCTACGGTGATGTTGTGCGCCCACTGCATGCCGCAGTGCGAATGGACGATTGAAAACGCGTTTGGCTGAGCCGCAGTGATCTCCAATGATTCGAAGATTTAAAATGTTGTAATAAATTACACAATTTACGCAGAGAGCTTAAATCAGTCTGTAAATGACTCTTGGGACTTGGTATACCGGCCCAATGTGTTTGTACAAAATTGTCAAAACCGTTTCAGGGTCCCTTTAAGTATCTCAATACCAATGAATACAACGTGGGCGTAGTCACCAGAGATACTACAATGACTGAGGAATTACGGCCAATATAAACTTTGCCGTCTTATGTATATCATAGGCTTCATTTACTTATAGAAAACGGGACTGCATTGAATTCATTTAGAAAGACAAGCACCCGACTGCTCACTTACTCGTCCTACTCATCTACTCACCGAACTGCGCAAGAGAAAACGACTCGAAAACGAATGATTGAAATATGTCTGACGATGACAGTACCTCGCATTCAGAGGTATCTGGTTTTGTCATAATGTATTTGACATGATGCTGGTAAAGGTAAACCAGAAGAAAAAATCAAATAGTCAACACAGACGAGCACAAAAAAGATGATATGCTTCCAAACTCAGTTTATTCTCTCAAGCGGTAAGCTTATAGAGTTACTTCGGTTTATTCCGCGAATAATTCCACGACGTACAATTTAGTTATTGTGGATCAAAGATTCAACAAAGCTGAAGCCATTCTCTTCAGGGTGTTACATTTAATAAAGAAAAAAGCTGTTCAGGACAGGCCACACAAGTAAGCTGACGCATCGTGGTTGCGAGATAATTCGCTTGCTACAATGGAGCGGATACTAAGTGCCTGTCTTGTTTCTCATAAAGCATATGATTTTAGGTTCACATAATAGTTACTGTCTCTCAATAGAGAAAGTGGAAATTCATTTTACACAGAAATGTGGGGCTATTGCGACAGCGAGATGTTTGTTTAGCTCTTGAAAAGGTCCTGCGCTCAAATTGTAGCCAAAGATCTGGGGCCGAATTCACAAAGCTCACTTACGATCAAATTTTCGCGCAAGACAAATTTTGTCGCGTAAGTCGATTCACGAAGCCAAAAAAACCTCGTAAGAGGCCATGGTTATCACATCGGCCGCTGCGATAAAGCGCGCTGCGAGTGTTCAGGAACATGCCAGTGATGGTGATGCACTTGCTATATTTGCTGACGTCACCGAAAAAGGCTAGTAAGTGGATTCACGAAGGAAAAAAGTTCCGCAGAAATAGCGTGGCTACGAGGAAATGCTAAGAGTGGTCCGGACCACTCTTATGAACAATATGGCTGTTTAGAACATGCAACGTCAGTGGGGTGTTTGGGCACCGTGGCTGATTTTCAGCTAGTTTGCGGCCATGTAAGGCTGCGCGATGATTGCTGGTATATTTTATTTTATTTTGGCGCTTTGAGTTTCGTGCGTTGTTTGCTTTGTACGCAGTGGACAGTATTGACACTCGCACTCGTCCAATAAGCTTCGTGTCGCAGTAATTAAGGAAGCTTATTGGTTGTCCGGAGCGAAAAATTATGCAAGCAAAGACTCGTAGTTGGTTTAAAACCAAAGTACTACGTGAGTGGTCGGTGAAGTCGAAAGCGGTGCGCTATTTGGTCAACATTTTTTGTTATGCTGTTGTGCTGCATCCCACTTCCTCCAATGAGAGGTCCAACGTATGATGATGTACGTAGCATAGGTGGAAAGTACCACCAAAGAGGTTCAGAGGACGACATCAGCTGTTCGCTATTGGAAATAAAAATGAACGGAAGATTTCAGTTAGCTGTTATCAAGGCCTATTACGTGGTTCCACAACTTCTCTAGTTGGATTGGCTTTAACTACCCAATAGGCACGTTGTCTGAAATGCAGCTGTCGCTATGCACGTTGCACCAATCCAGGGCGGGCTCGTATATTGCAAATCACAGCATATTAGACATTTTCACGATTCTGTATTAAATCACAAACAAATCCAGCTTTTCGACCTTCACTGTTGAGAAACCGAAATGGAACGCGTTTGTATGGCAAGCAGTCAGAAAGAAATGGCTCCAGTAATTTGAAATAACACCAAAAACGTGTGCGAAAGCTCGCGATTCTCGAGTATATATAAGCAAACTATATTACCGAATTCATGCCTCTTTGACTTTGAGCTGCCATTTAACCTGGCGTGAGCAAATAAATTAACGCTGTTTTTAATCCGCGGATATGTATTTTGCTCTAAGAAGTGACAGATTGGCCCGGAAATCAAAGTGTAGCCATGGCGAAATCCCCGCTGCAGGCGCCCAGTGTAGCAGACGACAAATGCTAGCAGACGACGGCTTGGGCGAGAGGCGCATTGTGATTGGTTGGGAAGCAGTATTCTCGACATAAGGCCATCTTATGACGTTGCCAAAATACTTCTTTCATCGCGTGGCCCTGTCATATTCGTCATATCTTCCCCCTCGCACATAAGAGCAATTTTTATCTCGCCATCAAAAACGCGCAAGAGCTTTCTACGAGTTTTCTTAGCGCTTGCTCCTGCTGCGTAGTTCGCCAAAACAACATGGCGTCGTAAACAGTGTATGCGTGTGGGTGCCAATTTTCACAAATGCTTCTCGCTTGACTTCCTTCAGCGTTCGACCGGGTGTGTTTCGACTGGACGGTGCGTCTAAGCCGTGTGAAAACCAACGGCAGTGTCTCGGTGTACGGTGAGGCGTAGCGAAGCTTGTGTCTCGGTGTCTTTATTAAGCGGCGATGGGCGCCTGTGTATCGACGGCAACTAGCACTCGAGGAGCCTGCAATGTGTGTTCGAGTTTCGGTGACAGTTCGTTTGCTTCGCTTTCCAGTTTCTCAGTTGGGTGCAGTGCGGCATTTCGAATTGACAGCGCTTTGACACGTTACTTGAGTGATCCCGAGTGCGTACGGTAACGTATGAATTACGTGCTGTATTCGGTTATTGCTTGGCCGCTGGTTAGCCCGTGGGCTGCTATTTTCTCGTGAGCAGTCCAGGAAAAGGCAGTGTTTGAAAGTGAAACAATGTGTGTTGTGAACATTGGTGCTGTGTTGACATTTCCAAGACTCGTGAAGAGGCTGTGCTCGTGTGACAGAAGATTAAAAGACAGCGTTGATGACTGTGTTGCCCTGTGAAGTTGCGATGGTGCTTTGCGAGTGCTTTAAGGACTTGGCGCTGGGCTTCGCGTATTATTTTTTTAATCGTTATTTCGGCTTTTTGTGCTCATCGTAGTCCGAACGTCGTAATGTGTCAAATCGAAGTCGCGAGCCGATACATTCTCTCGTAAGTGAGGTTGCTTTGGCAGCACGCCTTGACTGTTCTTCGGTGAAAATTTTGAGTTCTACCTGGCAGCGAGAGCCCGTGAACGTCAGTCACGCTTGCCTCCCGAAAGAACACACTTTTCACCGGTGCCTTGCCTTGGGTGACGTCGTAGACCAGCGCCTGCTAACTGCAGGTATTCGAGTCCATCAGACACGTTGTTATGCACGGCACTGGAGCCTTGACTACAGCGGCTCATGGCGAGGTCTCACGCTTTACCAGTGGACGGACACGTCTTGCTAGCCTTGCATTTCAACGTCAACGGCAGCTTCCAGTCCACTTGCCTGTTTGCCGCAGAGCGCATTCCATTCCTGATGACACTGACGGTTGCTAATCGTTTTGCCACCGGTGAGTTGAACTTGCCCAGCTAATTTCGTTGCTATTCACGTAGTACTATAAAGTGTGTAAGCTTTTTTCAGCCCAGCAGATGTAATGTTACCCCATATTCAGTTCCAGTATAAAAAATGTGCTACTATCACACACACACACACACACACACACACACACACACACACACACACACACACACACACACACACACAAACACACACACATATATATATATATATATATATATATATATATATATATATATATATATATATATATATATATATATATATATATATATATAGGCAAATACGTCAGCAGTATTTATAGTTTGATTTAAGCAGGGTTTTAATTGATTATTAAGAGGAGCCTCTCTACCACACTTGTTAGTGCAGAGGTGAATATTTGATGCGAATTTATTTTTCAGTAGTCATGTAGCACTTTTTCAGGAATTCCCTTGATTTTTCAAAATTAGTTCTATAGAAGATTACCGCTGTGGTAGCACTATACTTTACCAGGACACGTATATTGCTGTATGCAAAGCTGAGTATACTTTTGGCGCAAATCGAACGAGAACACCTAACACAAAAGAACAGGACGGGTACCGAACTTCCTGTTCTTTTGTGTTATGTGTCCTCGTTCGATTTGCGCCAAAAATATCCTCAGTTATGAACCAGTACCAACTAGCTTGAACCAGAAATTCTGTATGCAATGCTTACATGGGGATTCAGTTTGTTACAAAGCGAATATAGCATATTTGATAGCTTTGACGATAGCTTTGTGTTACTGCCAAATATGTATTAAAAGCGATTTTGATGCTGGTTTTTTGAACGTATCTTTTTTGGCCTCTTCACAAATTTCGGATTTTCCGAAGGTCCTGGGATACATCGATTGCACGCACTGACAAAACAAGCCTCCTCATGACTTGGAGTACCCGTACAGAAATAGGAAGGACTTGTGCTCCTTGAACATGCAAGTATTTTGCAATGGTGGGGGGTGTCATCGTACAGCAGACCTCGAAGTGGCAGCCTCATCTGGATGGACTGTGCTCTGCCGGGGAGCTTCGAGGGCACAAAACTGCTTCATGGTTGGTTGCTAGGTTAGTTATTTTTTAAGAGCAGATGGTGAAGTAAACACCACTTAATGTGCACTCATTGAGAACCCAAATATCGTTGCTAACAGTAGATGCCTGTATATTCACACAGCGATGCCAATTAGACTCTTAAGAGGAAACAAACTGCAAGATAACGGAAAAATGTCGAAAGTGTGAAGTCTGCAGCGTATGAATTTAACTCCATACATGTGAGACTGAAAAGCTTGTGATTTTTATAGAGCTCCTGAGCTTGTAACTTGCTCAGTGGTTCAAGTGCTCTGCATGGAAATAGCAAGTGAGTGAAAGTCGCTTGGCTGTTCAGAACTTGTAGGGAGAAAGAGCTATATGGCAAATTCCATTAGGAGAACAGCAGCACTCAAAAGTACGCTGAAAGTGCTCTCTTCAAAGCTGGCGGGTTTCAGTGGTCGAACAGGAGTGAGAGCACTGTCATCCAGCGATAGAGCGAGAGCGCTTTTGCTGCTCTGAGAGCAGGCAGGAGCAGTATGTAGTGCTCTCGCCTGAAAAGCGGAGTAGGCGCAGTACGACGAGAGTCACGTGACTTTTAAACGTCACATTCTCTGTATTTGTTTTAATTTTGCTTTAGCCGGTGAGCGCGGCGGAAAGTGTAGCAACCATGTGTAGACTGAGATCTCTAATGTTTGACACTACAAAGTGTACACTGCTACGTTTGCTGGATGCGCACAAGCATGTAACCATGGCGAACAAGGGACTGAGAGATTTGAGGCATTTTTCGCCGCCCTCCAGTAAGAGTGCCGGGCCTTCGTATGTTTTGGTCACATGGTATATTTCTACCCACTCGTCAACCTCTCACCTGCTCTCCAGACTCTTGCCGCATTCCAGTGGCAGATCGAGTGGCCCTGCTCTTAGTGCTTTGGCCTTCACTCCTCACTGCACGACACCCCTACTTCTGTTCTCTCAAAGAAACTCGCCAATAGTTCAAGCCTCAGGCCACACAAGGGCAGTAAATGCGCATTTTACCTTACATAGCTTGTCTTTTTTTCAATGTTGTAGCATGTTGTATTTCTGCCTTACATGTTCTCAGCACAATTACATAGTGATGCGTTTAGTTCTACAAATCATGTGACCCAAGTACACGCTTGTTGATCTCTAAAGGTGACTCTCGGTATGCCTGAAAGCCATGGATGCTCTCCCTGCTGTCTGTGGCTGGCCTAGCTGAGCAGCAGTACAGTGCAGCCGCCACCCGTGCAAGAGAAGTCATAGAGCGCACCTTTGGTGTTCTGGGCAGGACACAGCCTATCCATCCGGCATAGTACTGACATCACTAATAATCATGGTGAGTGTTTGTGGCAGCCGTAAGAGCCCATTAGCATGAATTCGCGGATAATGAGTGTGTTTGTTGCTTACGATTCCTAATGAAGTGCATTTTTTTAAAGTGTGCTTCATTAGGAAAAAATATCTGCGGGCAACAAGCCCACTTATAATCCTCAAATGATTTGTTTTTCTAGTCTGCGAAAATTGCTCCCGCGAACTGCATGATGAGGTGGCTATGTTATATAATTTTGAAGTTAAGAACATTAGCTGTTGTATTGTAGCATAGCGTAACATGAGTAACATAGTAAACTCACTTTTGGTTGGCTTCTTGCACTTAGTTTGAAGTCGAAATAGAATGTAATTTATTGACTTATATGCCTCACTTTTGGGCAGAAGTTCGTTGCCATCAATATGAACATCGTAGTTATGCATTTGTATTGTAAAATAATTTTTTTCAGTCTTCATTATTTATGTCTCCATGATGAGACTTTTTTCTTCTTTTCTATTGGTACTTCATACTTGTCATCAGCTCCTAAAATTACAACAGCTATAGTTCGCGCATGTTTATCAACTTTATACTCTTACACATAAGCACGGTTGTAACAATCATCTGTATTTTTCTATGTTCCAGCAGTATCATGGGATCAGGTGCCCCATGGTCATGTACCGTGTATCTCGAACAGAACACAGAAGATCAACCAGTAAAGAAAGACTACCAGTGACTGTGTCCCGCTGTTCAAAATGCACGTCGACAAAAAGAATACATTGTGATGGCTGGAGCAGTTTACGGTGACAATTTGTTTATGGTGACAATCTGCACAGCTGCAGTTTAGTTTCTGAGCACTGCATCATTCAGCCGTTCGTTTGCACCTTAGCATTTAAAAGGAATGAAATTCTTTACTTAATGTACCAAATCATGACATTAATGTAAAACACACTGTAGTGGTAGTGCGCAAATTGATGTGAGCTACCTGAAGTTTTTATCATGCACGTAAATCAAAGTGCCTGCGTGTCACTGCATTTCACTGCCATGGGAAACAGCAGCCATGGTCGACAACCAAAATCGTGTTTTAATGTTTGGTAGTGGAAAAAATTCAGGCCATTGAATCGGTTAATTTGTCACTTGGTCGATATATTCCTTCAGGGCGCATTAGTATAGCAAACACGACTTCATGTGTGTATATGCTCTGGAAAGAACTTATCCATGGATTATTTAGGTAGACAAGGATTGTCGCAATTCCTAGTATATCCGAACACCAGGCTTTAGCACCTGTGTAATGTTATCCCGTTGCCTCTCAGTCCTCTTGAACAGTTGACCTCTCTGTTTGTACTGTGTAAGTTTTAACCGCTTTTTATACTGTGTTTGCTGGCCATAGGTTTCTTCCCTAATGTAATTGTATACTCTGCCAACTGTTTATCACCTGTGCAGCTTTCCTCGTATCACTGCTGAAAGTACTCATTGCATTTGGTCTGTAACTATACCATGCATTTACTTCTCTCTTTTGTGCATCTGTACCATGGTTTGGCCATAAGAGTGCTGTTGGTGTGCTCTAGTCTTGAAGCTGGCGACTTCCAACAAATTTGAAGCTGGAAGTAACGATGTGCTTATTATCATTACTACTATAATCAGATAAGCTGTCAAAGCTCCGTGTAAATGTATTTAACATTCTGTAAACTGTTCAAGATAAACGTTCTTAAGTTTTTTTATTGCGGTGCTTGATTTATGCACCTGAAACACAAATGCATTGTAGTGGCACATTATAGACTGTGATTCTGTAAATTTGTGCTCACGACATTGCAGCTGAGGCCAGCCGCAAGATAAACATACAGGGCACTGAAGCATCACGTCACATACATTACGAACAGTCCTTACCCAGCAGTGCACTGAAATTTTTCCAAGCGAAATAAGAGACTACTATATGGGAACTCTGCAGATGTCCAGACTTTGAAAACGTTGTGAGTAGTGTTTTCAGGAAAAGCAATGGGTCTTGATATGCCAACAGCAGCATTGTTTGCATGCGCCGAGGAGCTTAGTAGCAGCGAATTGTTTTATTTGCGTATTGTCCAATATTTGTCTGAGCTGTGCCAATTTTTGAGTCCATGTCACCTAACATTGCTTGTTATTGTGTGGAGAATGAGCCGAACTATGTAAATGAACTTTGCGTGATCTTGCAGACATGCCCCGTATTGTGATACACTGCCCTCGTCTAGCATGGCATTGTGAGGGGCTCTCTCATATTTTGTCGTGGGCTGTGAACCCATGAAGATGAATAAAAATTGCATGAGAGTGGGAAGCAACAAACAATGCTGTGTGTGTGTGAGTGTGTGTGTGTGTGTGAATGAACGAATGCTTTTCATTTAGTGTAACTTTGATAAGAACTTTGCTGACTTTCTTTGTCCTATTTATATTTCTCAAGTATGTTTCCTACTGCGCAAGAATGAATGCAACCTTACACAAAATGCGTGCATTCACAGAAGGTGTTTCATTTTACAACGAACAGTCGTGAGCAAGAAGTTGAGAAATATGGAACAAACGAGCAAAAATAAGTTTATAGCACAGCTCCTCTGTATAACATTGCTTCTACACATTGTGCTTGTCGAAAATGTGGATTTCAAGTATTCAGTTTCAACCAGCATAACCAAGCATTTGCCCGTGGCTGTACATATACTTCTTTATATATGTGTGGTATTTTTGCATATTGTCATACGTGCTGCCAATTGCTATTAAGGGCAGTAGCCTAGTCAAGCTAAATACGCGGATTTTTGTCTGTACACATGTCATCCGTACTGTAACTGCTGTTGATAAAAAATAAACTTGTTATAACATTCCCGTGCAGTCACCAAGAGAAGAGTAGCCGTCTCTGACTCAAATGAATTTGCCGCAATCTTTTCCCAGGCTGTTTCGCTTGGGACTCGATAGCCTGCTAGAGTTATTTATAAGCATTGGCAGAGGCGTTACACGGAGGTGCGCAACATGACAGGGACCGAGAGAGAAGACGCAAACGCAGTACTGTGTGTATTTACTGTCTGCCCCTGCCGTTTTGCGCTGCTGCGTGTAATGAATCCCACCCAACTAGCACGAAAACGTGTCCCGACAGAGGCCGTCATCTTGGTAGCAAGCAGTTAGGTAACCGCGTGTGTCTAGATTTTCTCGAAAACATCGTGATATCTTGACTGGTCCTCGAATAGCCAGAGACGTCAAAAGTAATTGCCCAGGTATGACAATAAGGTTTCGGGACTGGGCGCTCTTGCGGTAGTAGTGGTTAGAAGAAAAAAAACTCTTATTTCTGAAATCCATGAGGGAGCATGCCACGGCGCTCTTTGTTCGAAAGGGGAGTCAAAGAAGAGAACGGAAAGGGCACCTTCTCAAGATAAGAGTACCCGCAACACATAACTGCAGGCCGTGCAACCTGCTGTTTCATAAAAAAAAATTCGTGGGTTCGTGGCGACACTGCGAATCGAACTCAGTGCCTCCTGCATTGTAGTCGGTCGCTGTAACCATTAGACTACCGCGGCAGCACTTGAGATGAGAGTTGGCCACTGTAGTGCTAACGTAATTGTTAATAGATCTCCTTTCACTAGAAATACGCCTAACGGAAAACGTCCGGCAAAACTCGATAAAAAAATAAAGGCTCGGAATTCGTAATGAATTCGCCTGAGGCCACTCGAAGGCGAAATCCATCGAGTGTAAATACATGACTGTGTATTTCACATTGACACATGATATTCACTAATCAACTGTCACTAATTAACTGTCACTAATGTCACTTTCATTCAATCAATACTCGGTTTGTTTCGATTATCGTCGTTTAAATAAACTTTCACTAATCAGATCACTACTTAATTTCCTTCTATTCTCAAATATAAGCCCGGTCATATTCTCGCTCGCTTTTGTGTAGCTTTCGCTCCCATACACGTTAGTAAGTAACGCGAACAAATCTTTTATGCTCTCCAAGCAACCGGTGCCGTTCTGTGGAAGCTTGCCATGACGTCTGCTGCGCCAGCGGATCCTCTTCCTAACGTTCTTCTCTATCGATTCGTTTTCACTCTTTCGAAAAAACGATGTGAGACACACGCAAATGCTGTCTTTTTTCTTTTTTTTTCTTTGCTAAACGAGCAGGACGCGCGCCTCGATTCACGAGGCACGTGTGATCATGTCACTTCAGGCCTGAGACGCAACGTTGCTTGTTTTATTTGTTTGCTCACGCAAACGCTGCAAAGATGAAGTGACCTCCAGCGCATTGTTTTCTGAAAAGTACAAGCACGTATAAATTGCCCGACGAAACTTTCTCGTTTTACGTGTTCACATATCTAAGCGTACGACTCTTCTCTTATTCTGGCCCTGTCAAAATGCGGCGATCAATTGAACCTGCGACAAGACACGCTCATGATACCTCTCTCTTACTGCTGCTTTATATTACTTAACAGTTTCTACGTAGGCTCGAAAGCCGCTCCTATGTCTTTTGCCAAGACCTTTGTAAGAAATCAAACCTTTTACGTCTAGCTAAAAAACACCCTAATGGCCACCACCTTACCGTGCTTGGAACACGCCTCGTAAGTTGAGTACCATCGTAGCTTCATGAATAAAACTAAACTATTGCACGAAGGGGGAGACGTTTGGGTCACATCTTCAAACCTTCAATGTATCAATTTATGTGCGCTTTCATAGGAGCGGTGCGTCACCTACAGTTGGCGAGATAGCGCACGGATTCTTGCTTAACGCCACCGAGCAACAAGCTACATATGGTCATTCATCAAACGCGAGCGCTTGGCTTTGTTCAGGCCCCGCGGACGCCTGCTGCACCGCGGCGGCGCGTAAGCGCTGTAGCAGACGCCCGGAACTGGAAGCTGAGATGCTGCGAAAAGACATGGGCTATCATCGTATACTCTCGATGCTAGATGCTTTGCGTGCTGCCTTGCTATTATCGGCGCGCACTTCTTTCTTTCCTTGTCGTTTCATCGGCTTTCGCGTTGCCTCCTTGCCCTCAAAAGTCACGCGTAAGTTAAATTCGTGCCATTGCTATCGCACTCCCTCGAGATACGAGAATTCTTGGCTAAGAAACTGCGTAGGCAAGAGAAGGCTTTGTGAATTCGACCCCTGGAACCGTCTCTTGCAGCGGTCTGAAGCAACGTTTAACAAACATATTACTGCTACACAGCAGAGAAGCAGGATACAGCCTACGTCGTATTTCTATAGGTACAAATGATTCAGACATACTATGGCATGCAGACTGTCAAATATGAAAGTAAGTGTTCATGTAATATTTATCTTAGTATTGTTGATGAGGCTAACAATGTAAAACATGTCGTCGTTTTGAACATGCATACAAAACAAGTTTTTAAGATAACCATATATTAATTGGATATTAACATTGTTTTAGATTATTCGATGTACTGATGTACTCTATGATCAATTCTAATAAGTGTGACTTATGCTATTATCTTGACATTTGCTTGTAGTGATGTAATAAATTTGTATTTCCAATGTTGGAGCGGCCCCCCACGTGATCACGCCCCGAATGACCTGAATAAATTTTTAAGTCCGGAGTACTTTAAGGGGCCAGGCTGTCGTATGCTGTCGTCGTCACATGGTGTAACGCAGGCAAAACCCCATATATCATGGCCAGCTGTAGCATATTGAGAGAGCGCTCGCGCCAAATTGAAGTCTTCTTCTCTTTTTCTTCGAGCGCCTTGATGATGATTTTAACGCAAATCTTCCTCCTCTTGTTCTTTGAGCGCCTTGATGATGGACACTACTACTATGGCAAGGAAACACGACAACACAAGCCACGTATAAAAATTGAAAGAGGAAGCAAGCGAGAAATAGAAAGAAAGAAAAAGAAAGCTAGGAAGAAAAAATATCAATAAATAGAAATAAATACAGAAAAAACACCAAAAAAAAACAGGAAAGAGAATAGGAAAGAAAAAGAAAACTGAACAGAAACAACGAACGCTGCTCAGCTCCACTCTTCCTTCCGCCTTGGCATCACTAGTGTGAAGCTAGCGTAATTTTTCTACATTTCATTCTACTTTTGCAAAACTTTCGTATTATGCAGGGTATTCAAAAGAATTGACATCTGGGCAAGTTGGAATTGATTATGCATCTTTGAACTAGGCAGCGCAAAAACGAGGACACAAGAAGAATTACAGCACACCAACAGCGCCAGTGCCAGTGGGAAGTACATTGGCAAACTCGCTATCCTATCCGCAGACGCACCTACAACAGTGTACGATGTACTCCTTCTCACAAGTGATGGGAATCCTGAAGCCTAGAAGTTCGTAGTGCCTGGAAGGCTCCTTTACCTTCGTGTTATCTCACGCGGCGCTTGTCGAAACACTCGGCTTGACGCGCTCATAAACGATGGCCAACAAGCAGGGCGCAGCCAACATCATCCTCACTACATTCCTAACCCCTGATATTTGTGCATAGCTCTGTGGATTATCTCTCTATAAACGACCCGGAATAGTGTGACGTAACTTCCCAGTATTAGTAAAATGTCATGCAAATATATAGCAATATTCATAAGGCTATTGCAAATTGCTAGTGCAGCGTACATATGTAGGTTCAAGAGGCCAAGTAATTATTGCACGAGTAAAACTTCCAGAATATTTCATTGTCGCTACTGAATACCTAAAAGCAATGCAGGCTGCAAAACTAATACTCTTTGGGTACGTACTAGTAATCACGCATAAATCCTCAAAGACGAATGCACTTTAAAAAATGTGGAGCTTACATGAAAACAAAAAAAAAACTTCAGTTCTGGATAAACAAGAGTGTGAAAAATGACTAAAAAAGACATGGTCTTCTAATAACAAGGCATTGAGAGAGCGGGCCTTGTGGAGTCCAGGCCTTGTAGGCTATAGTAAGGAACTCAAGCCCAATTGGAAATCTTAACTTTCATACGCATTTTTCCCCCATTGGCCGGCCGACCTCACTAATGATGACCAGATTCATAATTGGCCTGAAATATTTGCTTATGGGAGTTCTGGTAGACAACGTTCACTTCTGCTAGGGGCGCTGCTTTCACACGTTATCTTAGGGCATGTATTAGAATTCAACGTCCCGCGGTGATCTCCCACGTGCTTCCTACTCGCTATATTTTGACTGTTTTCTGGCATTATTCTGGTGCCACTTTACAACTATATGTTCGACTAGTCTTATTTGTGCCAGTTTCCATGCGTATTTTTAGGTATGTTGCTGTAATGTTCTACTAGCATATCGGTACTCATACTCAAATAAATCGATACTTTTAAGGGAAGAATTTTTGTTGTAACTTGATTTTATTTTGTATAAATCCCATCTCTCCCAATTTTGCGCTGTCCTGATAAATTATATGCGCTGCTTTGACGTGGCTGTCAACGTTAGTTAGGATAGTCATTTCGCGTAACAATGTTTTACACATTACTGCGGAAAATATTTATCAATCAAGGCCCTCTTAACCTTAAACGCCCATAAGGTATCTGTTGTAAATACTGATGCAATATTTTTTGAAAGCCCTATTTATTAATCCAAAGAGCATAATGCAACGTGAAAAGTTTCCTTATTGATTCTCAAACATTCCCTTCCAGATGTAGTAACCGTCTCAGTGCGGAGGACTTGGGAGTATTGGAGATAGAGGCGTTTAAACTTGGCGGGAAATATGTTCCCTACGGGCGTTTCTAAGGGTTAAGTAAGATGTATTCCACTAAGTTTCTGTTAGAGTTTGCCTGATGTCAGGATTATGTCAAAGCCGACTCAAGCATCCGAAACTTGCAAATTTAGCTGAGCAACCCGATTTAACAGTTATCTAGAATAAGACGCCCTGAGACGCATGGTCAAAGAATGTGCGTTTGCAAAGTGCGTGATATGAAGAAAAGGAAGGAAAACGGCAAGCACACAATTAATATATATATAAAATATCACACATAGTCATTGAAGAGTGTCCAGAGCGTTGCAAATACTTGTAGGAACTGTTCGACAGGGTCATGAAAAGAGACCAATATATTTTGCAAGCAAATTCATTTTCGTCTGCAGCTGCTACTAGCGAGAACCAGTTTTTGCTTGAGTGTATATATATAAATATATATATATATATATATATATATATATATATATATATATATATATATATATATATATATATATATATATATAAACCCACCTGTATATTTCTGTATGTGATTTCCAATATGTATATATTTGGATATTGTTCACAATTCTAATTAAGAAACTTACATTGTATACCTTTTTGATCACAGCACTGGATTCCTGTTTGCTTTTTGTTTTTTTCTGTTTTTTTTATGCCTGCATGTCCAACTTGTATGCCCACCTGCTACTTCAGGGTTCTCAAACACAAGGCCCGCGGGCCGTATGCGGCCCGCGGCCCACACATGTTGGTTCTGTATTTTTTATTGTCTTCATAAATATGTTCGTTAGCTACGCAGGCATGACAGGTCTAAAGCATGCTTTTCGTGAGGCATTCTCTGCGGTCACGATGTGTTGATAAATTATCGTTAAACAACGCTGTCTTTGAGAATCGGTATCCAGGTTTTAGTCATAATGGAGGTCGGTATCGACCTGTTGTCGGAATCCCGGCGCCAGATCTCCTTCAGAAATACGAGATATGGGACAGGTTTTCTTTCAAATGCCAGTGTGTGCTGAAATTGCACAAACTCGCCCCCCCTCCCTCCCCCCCCCTCCTGCTTTCGGCACTTGCAGGACTAAATCGTGTGAATGCGGCCCGCTGGCGGAGTTGAGTTTGTGACCCCTGCGCTATGGTCTTGGAAACCAAGTGGCAGTAAACAAATATATATATATATATATATATATATATATATATATATATATATATATATATATATATATATATATATATATATATATATATATATATATATATATATATATATATATATATACATATATATATATGTGTGTGGAGTGTATAACGAACCTCTACTCCAAGGCGGGAAAACATCGCTGCACTTTAAGTTACATTCACATAAGTTTTTACAGATATTCGTCAAATATTTTTTTTAATTATTAAGTTTACGGTCGCTGTTTATATGGAGAAGTTCTAGGACACGACAAGTTATCACATGCCCATTCTTTAAAATTTTCAAAGAACGCCCTTAATTTCAGATAATCATAACGGACATTCAAGCCCCTATCGAGGCCATACCGAAGCTGAGCGCACTGGGCGCGCAGAAAGTTCGTCATCCCTGTTATTTCTGGCTGGCAGTTCGCGTGACCGACCTTTGAACATTGGTCAGGAAAAAAGGCGACCCTTCTCAAATACACGATTAGAGCACCAGTTCTTACCGTTTTGTGTGTGTAGCCCTTATCCGTTTCATTCTTAAAGGGAGACCCTGCAACACTTTTTGAGCATGGTCAGAAAACGCTGCCGATCGGTAGTAGAGACTCACGAGGAGAACACGCGAGCCAAATATTGTAGCGCAGCACGCGGCCTGGAATTTACAATCAATTCTCAAGATAAGCTAAAAATCGCTTTCTTTTCTCTCGACAAATGATGCGATATACTCCAATATCATTGCGTCATAGGCCCAAGTATTACGCCATTGGCGGATTTGAGCATGGCACACTCGAGAGTTACTGGGGCCTCCGCTGAAGGCCGTGACGGGTCCGCGCGTGCGCGCGCAATCGCGCGCGATCGCACTGAAAAGCCATGCCTTCGATGAAAAAAAAAAGTGCTCAAAGGTCACCAGGCGCGCATGATGTACCTTATTCCCCCGTGCCATCCCTATATGCTTAGCTTCCACCGCTTTCGTCTGGACGAGAGAAAAAGATGAAGCAATTGCAGCGCGCGACAAATCTTTGTAACTCCGCTCGTACTGGAACGGATTCTAAAAATTTTGCAGTGGTCAAATTCGTGAGGCAATAAGCTCCTTTAGTGAAATCCATTCCATGGCTGCTTGGAACAGTGTTGCAGGGCCTTTTTAATATTCACAAAAGTTCAAAGACCTGGATAGCGTGTCTGCGAGAAATATCGCTGCAGTGGCTGCCGCATAGTCTTAAGATGAACAGTTAAAGGAATGATGTAAACTGCGGGTTTCTTGGGTAAGGCGCGAAAGAATGAAATTACTGCAAATAACATCCCGTTTACTTTCCTTGGCTTTCTTATCTGTGAGTTCTAGCGAGGAAAGCCGGCCCTTAAAATTCCCCTTTCGTTCGTGTCAACACGGAAGTAATTTATTCTTTTGTTTGATATAAAATGCATCAGCACTTTTTATATGTCTGTGTGAGAGAGGGCATCTTCGCATCTTTTTTTTTTGCATCAAAGTGACAAACAATTGCAGTCGGCATGACCCGGAAAGTTTCAGCAATTTACGGAAGGAAGAGGACAAACTCGGAATGCGAAGCAAACGGAATCGTTTTATCTTTAAACGGACCGTTCTCTTATGCGCTCCCCTCTTCCGATCTTTCTTGCCATTAGCATCACAACTAAATCGTCACTTGACCCGTCAGGGGCAAATCTGGAAGTCTTAAGACTAAGAAAGAGTGCAGGACGGAAGACATGCTAAAGTTTTTCCTCTTAGTCCGGTTTCCATTAGAAAACTCGGACAAAGTTCGAAGCTGCTTATAAAAAAAACATTTTAGCCGTCAGTAATGTTCCATTTGTGTCTTTAAAGATGCCTGTGAGGGGCCCTAGCGTTAGGTGAACTTTTGGTTGACTTCGGTGGTTTAGCTTAAATTTTAGTCTTCGACTTACATAGCTTCTGTTTACACGCACATTCCACTTAAACCGACTTTTTCATCACCGTCAACTTCATGGAGTCATCTGATGTGCGACAGAGCGTCCTGCAGATGGTATGGGTCCGCTGGATTACACAAACCGACACAAAAAAGAGTCTGCTCTCTGAATGAACTCATTCTATTTATTTTGACTAATTGTCCTGAGACTTAATGACCTTTATTCTTAGGAAACCATGTTGCGATATTATATGTGTTCTACACAACTATTAACTGGAACCATTAACGTCTTTATTGTCGTTGCCTCCTTCCGCCGTAAAATTATGTTAAAGCGTGCTCTGATGAGGAAGCATGGTGGGGAGGGGTGTTTGGGGGGATTCAGAAGAGTGACCTGCGTGAGCATGTTTCGTGCAATACGCGTAAGGTCATCTCATATATTGGTATTTTCTATTATTTCATTAAGCAACAGGCATACAATTAACACATCTTAGATGGCTGTTCATTGAGATATCACTTTTACTAATTTAACATCGAAATTGAGCGCAGGAATAAAGTAATATTAGCCGTATATCCTCACACGAGATGTATATCAGATGGGACGCACCCTGCAGGCCTTTCTCTAAAGGAAAAGGCAAATTCTCTCAAAAGCGAATCAGTAAAGCTAAGTGCAGCGACTCGTGGTAGTTTTGTGGTGCTGTACTCACCCTAATTTTGCTATCACTGTTAGCCGCCTCGTGTTCTTACCGAATGAAATTTATTGTGAAAAACGATTGGTGAGCGCTGCTCCAGTTTGGTTGTAAAGGAAACAAATTGGCATTTACAGTGCTATAAATCAGATTTATTGAAAACAAAAAGAACAAAACGATACTGTATATCAGATATTTGGAGCTCCCCCGCTCCAGTGAAGCTGAGAAAGAATAGAAGAACAAAGCATTTATGGCTGGCGTTATTTCACAAGATATAAAGGCTTGCGTCAGTGTATATTGCCGCTACCATCTCCTCCTGCGGCTTCCTGTCACCCAAACCGGCCTCACTCTGAGAGCCTATTATAATGGTGATACATAAACTGGCTATTCAGCCAGCGAAATATGAAATAGAGGAAACGAATGCTTGCGCCATATACAGTTCAGGATTGCAGAAGAGCGCGCGGTTTCAAGGACGCTCGGCTAAAAGCGTTAGAAGTAATTCAAAAATATTCATCCCGGATCTTTGCAAGGGCGTTGCTATTTTGAGACGTTGGAGACGCAGACTGGAAGAAAACCGAGCGCGGGAATAATGGGTCCATATTTCGCTGACGAAAGACGTCAGTCCGCGGCGTGCACGTGCCGCTGATATTGCTTCGCTGGCAGTGCTCCAGAAAGGATTGTTCGCGACGCTTTGCCGCACTGCCCTTGGTGGCAGTATTTGTATGCTTTTCACAGAAAGTGTTCGCAGACGCTATTTGCGTTGGTTCGGCGTGGCAGTGTCGTTTGCTCGATCGCATTTTTAATTATCACGTACCTAAACCAATATTGAAAGACAGTCGAGACTCAGCGCAGTTTCGAACACAGTAAAAGGATAACACGCTAGTCTACTACCGACCAAAGAGGCAGTTGCCTCTGACAATACTCTACCTATATTTATTCAGCCATAGCAGCGGCGCCTTCTCTCTGCGCTATGATAGACGGTCATATTTTATGATAGGCGTTGAAACGGCGGCATGCCATCCTTTGATGGTCAAGTTAGAGCTTGAAATACTGATGATTCACAGCTATAACCGTTGATTAGGATCGTTTCAATGCACTGTGTATTACGATCGAGCGATTGTGTGCATTAGAAACAGATATGACTTACAAAAAAAAACATGATGACCTAATATAAACTTAATTA
>JALIZH010019412.1:0-22399 GCA_030522465.1 Rhipicephalus appendiculatus
ATACGGCTTTAGTCCGATCTCGCTCAAAGTACGAGCTACGTCCAGGAGAGGAGAAATGTTGGTCTAGTTCCACGGTCTTGGCTAACGCTTTAACCAGGATCGGGTACGGTACATGCGTGAGCCAAAGAGCGGCGCTACCTAATTTGATGTATGCCATTGAAGGGTTGAAGGACGTGCGACAACAGCCGCGTATGACTGGCCCGTACTTCACGATCAAGCCCATGCCTCGTCATAAAAAAAGAAATAATAAGAAAACCGGCTATGCCACAGCCAGATAAAAAAAGCCGGGAGGGAACAAGCCTCAACGCGCGCTCTTCTTTCTTCTTCTAGGGCGAGAGCTCCTCTTGCCTCGACCCATTACATGCAGGTGGCAATATTTATTTATGACGTCAAAAAAAAAGAAAGAAAAAAGAAGACGAAGAAGAAGAGAGAACATTGCGGAAGTAGACATTTTAAAGCGCCGTAGTAGCCACTGATAGGCGTCATAATAATGTCGATGTCATGAAGTGATGCCAACTTATACGAGCGCTCCCGGCCGTTTAATTTAAAACCATCTTACAATATTGTTACGAGCCAGGACGAACAAAAAAGAATGCTGCATCGAGGCGATGAAGAGGACGATTGGAATAGGGATCGCGTTGTTGCTGCTGTTCCGCCATCTTGGCTGAAGATGCTTCTACCTGTGCACATTTTGTCAAATACATTTCTTTCTCTTTCTTTTTGATATGCTCACCCCCGCGAAATTCTGGTGGATGTGCTGGCTAAGAACATGATATAACGGAGCTCCGCAGCGCCCGACGCTTGACGTCTTCCACCCATAAGAGGGTTCGGCTCCCGCAGCGGCAACAGCAACAGCATCGCGAGCGCTATTCCAGTCTTCGCCTTCATAGCCTCGATGAAGCATTCTTTCTTGTTTGTCTTGGATTGTAGCATAATATGCTCAAGGCACTTCACAATTCCGACTATCACTCTGTCTGATGTACCTACACAGGCAGAAGAATCGAAGAACACAAAAATTTCGAGTTCTGACTTTTTTTTTCTTGCATCAGGAGCTCGTTAAAGAAAGCAAAACGAAAAAGTGTGCCTTCATGATTGAAATAAATTTCCCAACGCTGCATCTAAAAAAAAAAACGACAAAAATTAGACATCCAACAGGAAGCTAACAAAATTGCTTTCCTGGCATTTCTGTGACGGGCCTTGTAGCAAAGTTCGCGAATCAAGGTTCCTTCTGTGCATACGCTGCGAACTCTAGCCAGCACAGCGAATTGTTTCATCTTATTCATTAACTGTCAAACTTAAATTTATCGGCGGAATCCGAAACATCTCGAAATGTCAAAATTTTGACAGTTCTCATGCGGGAATGAAATAAAAAAGTCGGCGGACAAATCCACCATTGCACTGAGTATGATGGAGACAATGCCCATGTTGTACCAGCTTACAGTCTACATTAGTTAGCATTAGGAATCACTTAGCCACATTCAGCCAAAATTGACCAGCACAGTGCTTCTAACATGCAAGTAAATGTGGTATAGTCAAAGGCACGTCACTTAGTAAGCGACTAAGTCAGATGATGATGATGATGAATCCTGGGATACTGGCACAACCCACTGCGGGGGGATCGGCCGAATTTTGAGATGGCGAATAATGGTGATCATGACTGCGTGGATTCTTGCGATCAATCGTAGCGACAACAATAAAAAATTCGCCCAGCTTGCACAAAGTTGCGCAAGGTTGGGTCACAGCAGAGCTGGTGGGCTGGTGGTGCATTTTAGGGGCGAAGCTCCTAAGGGTATGGGTCTGTCCCTCCTCTGTAGTTGTAGTGGTAGTAGTAGGTAGGTAGGTAGATAGCCACGTATAGTGGAATGTACCCACTCCACGTGATAAAGATGACGATGACGCAGTATAGTGGAATGTGCCCACTACACGTGATAACGATGAAGTATAAGCGCGTTCCAGTATAGTGGAATGTACCCACTACACGTGATAACGATGACGGTGACGCTGATAACCATGAAGTATGAGCGCGTTCCAGACCACACGTTCTCTTTCTGCCATGGATGAAAACGATCGAGCTTCGCCCACTCATCATCATTCACTTCGTGGATATGGCGTGATTTTTTCCTCGGCGGACAAATCGGCGCACGTGTCCTGGGAGAGAAGCAGAAAAGGAAGAGGAGGACGAAGATGAAGTAGATAACGGAGAGAGTTCGTGCCGGTTTATGCTGATGATAGTTTTTAGATGCGAAGCATCTTATGCTCGGGGCTATGTCCGTCCCTCCCGCGTCCGTCCCGCGTCCCGCGTCCGGCCACTCTCATGAAGTAGGGAAGCACCCACTATGCGAACCAGAACACTGTAGTACAATATAAGGCCGTCAACCACCACTACAGTCACCAGAGTCATGGCCGAGAGCCCAGAGAGGCTGCTTGGCAATGGTTACGCAGGTGGTGTGTGTCGCCCAGGTTGACTCCATTCCCCGATCTTCCGTCCGCGGGAAGTCCGTCCCTCCTTCCCGCGTCCCACACCACCACAGCGCATGCGCGTCTCCTCTCTCTCTCCTTTCCTACGCTCACCCCCTTTCTCTCGTCTAGGAATACTATATACTCTACGGAGCGGCGCCCGCGTCTCGCGTCCTACACCCCCCACAGCGCATGCGCGTTCCCTGTCTCTCCTCTCCTAAGCTCACCCCCTTTCTCTGCTCTAGGATTTGTCTACTCTACGGAGCAGCGCCCGCCTCCCTCTCTCCTACGCTCACCCCCTTTCTCTACTCTAGGAATCATCTACTCTACGGAGCGGCTCCCGCGTCCCACACTCCCACAGCGCATACGCGTCCCCCTCTCTCTCTCCTCTCCTACGGTTCCCCCCCCGTTCTCTCCTCTAGGAATCCTCTACGGAGCGGCGCGCGACAGGTGGTCCGACAGCTGCATACTCCGCTGGGGGCACCGCGGTAGTTCCGCGTTATAAAAATGACGGAGCGGGCCTCATTCTCTCTGCTGTGCAGCGCCGCGATGAGCGCCCTGGGCCGCTGCCGCGAAACGAGAGCGGCGACGTTTCTCCCGCTCAAGCTAACCACCTCCCCGCTGCTTCGCATCCACACATGGTTCCCTTTAGCGGGAGATGGGGAAGTTTTTTTTTTCTACGCCACAAAACAAACTATGCTTGCTATACTACACATGGCTATGATTTCCCTATTTTTAGGAGCGAAGCTCCTTAGGCCGGCACCCCGCCGTCGCCATCGCCGTTGAAGCTTCCTGGCACGGTGCCAGCTGTGGCGTCTCGCCCTCACGCGGGAGGATGAACGAGCTTTATGAGCGCTGGAACGCGGATGGCTTCTGCACGATCCGCAAAGAGCGAGAATACGAACGCATGCGGAACGGAGGCAGATTAGTCTCCATTTCCCTCTTTCTTCGACTCTGCCCTGTCCCCTCAAACTGGCGAACGCGCGGAAACATCGCTTCACCCTGTCGTCCATCCAATGGTTGGTGCTTTGCCTGGACCACGGTGTAAGATATATACTGTTGCCTGGACAATGAAATGCCGTGTTCGCCGAACGCCGCGTGCATCCCATTTCTAAGGAGCTTCGCTCATCGATTGTATTCGTACACGGAACAACTGCTATTTTTCTTTTTTCTATCTTCTTTTTTGTACATATTTATTTCTATTTGTCTTTCTCTCTCTGTTTATTTATTTCCCTGTCTTTCTGTCTTTTTCTCTCTTTCTTTTTCTTTTTTTTTCTCTTTCTTTCCATGTTTTTTTCTTTATCTTTCTCTGTGTGTATTCGGTCTCTCGCCTTCTCTCATGCTCTGTTTCTCTGTTGCTTTCTATCTCTGTCCATTTCGTTCTCTGTCTTTCTGCCTTTTACTCCCTTTCTTTCTCTCTCTTTTCTTTTTATTTCTGTCTTTGTTTCTCTCTCTGTTTTGTCGGTTTCTCGCCCTCTATCTTTTCACTGTTGCTTCCCTTTCTTTCTATCTCCTTTTTCTCTTTGTCACTCTCTACTCGTTCTCCTCTTCTTCGAACCCTCACATCTCTCATCCTCACCCTCACTCCCTTTACCCACCTCCAACCCCCCCTTTCTGTACTATATTTTACAAGGCTAAGCTGCCACCATGCCTGGATAGCCGAGTGGTTAGGATGCTCGCCTTCAGATCGCGGGTACGCGGGTTCGAATCTCTCCCAGGGAAGAAATGTTTTAAAGACAATAGTCTTTCTTGGGATACTTGAACGCAAAAATTTTGGTCTGGCTGTCTGTCCGACGTCACCTGATTCAGCCACTCGGCCAAAGTTTAACCACTTTCTGAACGCCCAGGCATCTTGAACTGGTGTTTGCATTCATACTTGTGAACATTTTCGATTAAAAAGCAAATACTACGCATATCTGAGGCGCGACATTAACATGTAATGATCAGGACGTGTGTTTCTTCATTAGAAAATACATAGATACGTAATTCTAAGGACCCTAGTGTTTTTTAGGATGCGCTGAAAATGCGACGCTGTGCACGAGCTGCGACGCTCTGCACGAAAAAGCCATGTGCCGACGAGAAGGTGCTGCCGCTGGCAGGGGCCCTTGGTTCAGCACAAGCTCATGTTTTTCGATGGCGTCCATATCTCGCGCAGCGCCTCTATTTTATCAATGCCAGCCAGGTGCGGCCGATTCAACATAGAGTAGGCGCTGTCTGAGGCAAGGCAAAACATAGTAGTATGGCCGGCACACGACTATCGTCTTTCGACGACATTGCAGCGAAGCACGCAGATACGCAGCCAATTTTTTCTCCTAAATTTCTCGCTTTCTTTTTCTTTCTATCTCTGTGTACTCGTTCTCTCGACCATCTCCACCAACAGAAGACGTGCGCCGATTTGTCGGCGCACGTATTCTGGGAGCGAAGTAGAAGAGGAAGAAGAAGGTGATGAAAAAGAGGACGAAGAGCGAGCGTGCCGGTTCATGATTATGATAATTTTCTGTCAACGATACACGGCAAACATCGACCATAACAGTTCTGCTGTAAAAAAAGTCAGTTTCACCACAAGGGAGAACCAATGAAGGCAATAGCGAAAACTTAAAATGGTATACGAAGTAAGGCCGGCAGCTCGAGGGGTAGTATGAACAGTATAGTAAACACGAGCTTGCTACGTAAGCTGGTGTAATGCGCCGTGGCCAGACCACACCCATATGAAGAGAGAGAATAGATGGCTACGACAAGCAGCGTGTAGAATAGTGGTGTTGAAAACAGCGGCTCCCGTGGGTTGAGTGATTTAGGTCGTAAAGCATAAGATGACTTGCACACGACGTAAACCACGCAGCGTCCCAGCGTACCGGTGCACCATACGGGATGATATCGGTGTATCACATTCAATGTCACTGAACACTCCCGGATTGTGTGCGAGAACTTATACCCTGGTCACACTGGCAAATTTAGTGTCATTTTGAACGAGTGCACTTACGCCCTCAGAATGTCACTTTGTCGGCGCGCTGCTACACGAGAAAGGGAAGCATACTTTGGAAATGATGGTAATGGCGATAGGTATTTAAGTGCGACAACAGATATTTGTTATTTCAGGCAAGAGAGAGAAACGAAAAGGAAATGCAGGTAGGTTAACTAAGCTTTGGCACGGTTGACTACCCTATATTTGGGGTGGGGGAATGGGGGAATGATATGAAGAAAATGATAGAGCAGAAAGAAGAAGAGTAAGAAAGAGATAGATTAACAGTTAGCTTGAACCTTCACAACACGAAATCGCGCTGTTCATAGGTGCTCTTTCTTAAGTAATAATGTGTTTCACCTATAAGCAGCCCTTAAAAAAAACTACGTACAAACGCGGCGGCTGCGGCTATTGAACGGCGTGTATTGGGCATGCCCCTGGCGGTCGTGGCTGTAAACTGCTTGAGAGCGAGAATAGCAGAGTATTTTTTTTTTTGTGGTATAGTTTCCCTGTGAGTAGTTTGCCGATGGCACAGTTTGCCTGAGTAGTTTGCCTATGGCACAATGCCAAATAGAATAAGTCTGCAGTACAGCCGACCCTCCTTATAACGCAGAAGCATCGGTAACATAAGTTAGTTCGTCATATCCGATATTCGTTGTAACAGTGGAGATAAAAATCGGCTCTAACGAATCGACAATCTGGCTAGTGCTAACATCCTAGATACAAAAAAATGCCCCCCACCTCCCCGAAGGGAATCGTGAGGAAATGCGAATGCATTTCGCGCGCGCTTCACTCCATTTATATATGGTGGTTGTGGTTCGAAGAAGCAAAAGGCGCCTAATTTCTGCAGCCCGGTCGGGAGCACGGCGCAGCGCCTGTTTTTTTTTCTTGCTTTTTTTTCAGTTTTTTTTCTTCTTTTTCTATTTTTTTTAACTTTTTTGTTCTTTTTTCCTTTTTCTCCCTTTTTTTAATTTTTTTTCATATATAGCTCCGCCGAGCTCCCGCGATGCGAGCGCCCTCACGCACCAGAGCGCGCTCCTCCTCTCCACTCACTATAACACCTGCCGAGGCCGCCGCGGACAACGCCAACGCCGGATGCCTGACATAGCCCGACTAAGAAATGCATTCGCATTTAAAACTGGGGATGCGTAAAGCACGCAGCGCTGGAGCGGTATTTCCTACTGGAACATGCCAATCGTTGCTATTGTGCAATGAGAGACAGAAGACTCCGACTGGACACAGAGACTCGCAGTCCGCTTTTAGTTAACGCGCACGCTGCGAATTTTTATTGTTCAACAACGCACAGGAGAAATCCCCCACCGGCACCACCTTGGAGGTCAAGATCCATTGCCATATATACGGGGTGGCCAGTGAATGGTTGTGCAGGGCGAGCAGTCGGTTTTTTTCAACCAAGAAACTCGCTAGCAGACGCTGCCTGTGTCGGCGTCGCGAGGCGAGGAGAGAGGGGGGGGCGCGTATGCGCAGTGGGAGTGTGGACGCTGCGGGCAGAGATGCCTAGAGAGCGGGGGAGCGTAGGAGAGGAGAGAGAAGGTGGTACGCGCATGCGCAGTGGGGAGTGTGGACGCCGCGGGCAGGGATGCCTAGAGGAGAGAGGGGGGAGCGTAGCAGGGGAGAGAGGAGGGGAGGCGCATGCGCAGTGAGGGTGTGGTTGCCGCGGGGAGGGATGCCTAGAGGAGAGAGAGGGAGAGAGGAGGTTTTTTATTTTTATTTTTTTTGAAAGGGTTTGCGCATGCGCAGTAAGGGTGGTCACGCCGCACACCACCACCACCGGATTAAGCTTCGCCATAAGATGCTTCACATCTAACACCTGCCGGCGCTCACCTCCTCAACCTATCCTCCTCCTCCGTGGACAACGCCAACGCCGCAAAACGCCGGACGCCTGACATAGCCCGACTATGAAATGCATTCGCATTTAAAACGCAGTATTCTACAGGCTTCGAACCTAGTATAAATGCGGTAATCCTTACCTGCCTCCTTGTGACGTTTAAAAGTTCGGTTCATACGGTGATTGAACCAGTCGAATGCACTTTTTTTTCTTGGCACTGGATGACGAAAATTTCCGTAACATTATCAAAGCACTAAAAAAAGATGTCATCGTGAACTGTCTTTTAATGTTTCTTTTGTGTTTTATGCTAGTTTTCGAGTTCCGAGCCTCGCGCAAACCAAACATTTCTTCGTTGCAGCCGATAGCTTGGTGAAACACCGGGATCGTCCGCACTCAACTGGGCGGTCACGCAGCTCAGAAATTGGGTATGTGTGTGCCAAGCAGCTCATATCATAGCATAGTCATGCATAGTATAGCCATAGTCCCTCAATACTTTGGTATAACATAGCAAGGGGATGGGAAAAGGCAGTGAGGGCCCGGGTAGAAGGAGTGATGTGAGGGTGAGAAGGAGGGGGAAGCCCACCAGCTCTGCTGTTTCCTCCGTCTCCGCATCACGAATGCGTAGCTGCCCCAAATTTGGTTTTGTTATACAAACAATAAATGTCATTGAAATGAAGCGTGACCAACCAAAGTTTTTTCTTAGTTCGCTATAACCGATAACTGGCTATATCAGTGTTCCTTGTAAAGAGATTCATCTGTATTTATATATTCGGATGACCCTGCATTATGCAAGATTGTCCGAATGTATAAACACTGTAAACCTACATGCACGATAGGCAGCCCCGCAGGTATGCAAGGTCGTTTGCGTTCGGTTGCGAGAGTGCGTTGAGCGAGTTTCGAAATATATTTTCTATGTAAGACCGTAAAGTTTGCCTTCTTTGCAACGGTGCGTGTCGCAATTTCGCTGTAGTATGTCATTTGATACACACCTTTTACAACGCGCGAGCGTGCATGTTGTGGCACGTATACTACGTCATCAGTAACAGCCTACGTAGCTTCAAGCCGACTTTCTTGACGTTGCAAAATACCTTTGGTTTGTTGTGATGAAAACCCTTCGAACAGGGGGGTGACGCTGGGGCCAACGTTTCAAGAGGCAGACTTGTGTTTATAAAGGCAGTAATCACTTTTCTCAGATCCGTGTGCGTGTACGCCTTCATCGCTCTCCCTCAATGACATGTCATACACTCGCGGACAACTTTTCTTGGCAATGAAGGGAAAGCTACGGGGGGCGGAGCTACTGCACGCGTACTCCTCCGCGAAGTAGTCCGGTTCGGCCAGCGTTTCGAATAACGGCCGTGTTCGAATAATAACACTGCATACAATTGGCTACGTCTGTTTAGACAGCCATTTGTGAGTGAAATTCGTCACAAGCTCCTTCGGCGAGTCGTCAAAACAGCTGGAGAGCGACAAGCGCTCACTTAGAGACGAAGACGTCATTTTGACTGGGAGGTGCATGTAAAACGTGCGACGTTTTCACACCTTGAAAAACGTGAAATGACACTGGATAAAGTAAAACAAATATGAATAACTCCTTGGTGCGTGCTGCGTCTCTTTATAAACAGCATCCCGTAGAAAATAAAGTAATGTTGTTTTTTTATAATTTTCACGCCGAAAACACGGACGCAATTGTGGGACTATATTTTTCGGCGGTAGCACACGCCCACTTTGGCTCTGTAGCCTTCCTTTTATTGCCAAAAAACCGCCAGGCCTGCGCGGAACGCGCAGCACAGTCACAGCGAAAGCTGGAAGAGCGCCATTTCTAAAACCCGTTGCAAACTCTCGTGGAGCTACTAATACAAGTACGCTTGCAAGGTACCCACTACTCCACTAATTGATTCGGTGGCTGATGATGACGAAGAGTTATTGCTGAGCCCTTTGTAATGGGTCGGACGCATTCAACGGCCCAATCGTAATGTAATTCATATTGTGTGACACCTGCAGGTTACACAATTCGCATTCTCTGACGCCTGGTTGTTCTTTTTACTCTTCTACCACGTTATACTGCGCTTGTTAACGCGGTTCCTTCCCGACATAACGCTTGCGTAGGGTTTTTGTGCGCAGGTGTTTCGGGCACAGGCATGTCTCAGTGGTAGAATACTGGGCTGGCACGGAACGGACCCAGGTTCGAACCCCGTTCCATTCTGGATGTTTTTTCTTATTTCGTTTTTTTTTTTCTATCTCGTGCGATAGCGGTTACGGACACCGGCGGCGGCGGCGGATAACTACGGCACCCTTGTTGTGATCTCATAACAGCTTTCGCTGGAAAAAAGTTGTCCATGAGTATAGCTTCAGGAGGGGTACGCCCTTCGTCAGGGCTTGCTTGAGGAAGGGGGGACTCTTCCCGAAGCTGTCGGCGATAAAACTCACAGGGTCCCTTGTGCATCACCTAAGACGACACGAAGGCGAAAGCCATCTTCTTTTTCTTCCCAGTCGATGTATAAGGGAGCAGGGAACACGAGCCGTGGCTTCACGTGCCACTGCCAAGCGCCGCCTTCATGTTCTTCTCTCGGGGTCGCGCGCTCTCCGGTTTCGTTCGCCGTCCAAAGGAGGGCGCTACAACGGCATCGTGTGGTGTTACATCACATGACGTCGCGCCAGAATTTCTGACATCATGTTGACGTCACATTTATCGTGACCTGTGACGTAATGATGACGTCATATGGTGACGTAATCACGTGATGATGATGTTTCGCATCCCTCGTCCCCGACACCGCGGGACGGTCGCCGCCGACGGTGAAATTTTCCGTTTGATGAGGCGTCTAAGGCTTTCGCCTTAATAAATATTTGCTTCACAGCTCAATAACACCTTACTTGTGGCGTAACTCAGTATGTATGAGTGACACTAGCTCGCGCACTTCGTTGTAGGCATCTCTTTCCATCGCAGCCTTTTACGTCCAATAGAAGCCGAGGATGGAAGAAGCGCACGGGCTAGCGACCCACATATATGTATACATATACATTACAACGTATGCCACAACTGAAGTGTTGTGTTTACTTATATAATATGTATGTAGAGAGAGAGGAAGAGAGAGAGAGACAGATCTACCCAGTATACAGTTCACACCCTCAAGGGGGTTTTACCGTGCATGCCTATAACTAACCCCCTTAAACCTTAGGAAAAAGGTGTTTTCACGAATCAAACCAACCAATTTAGGGGGGTTTCCAATCGTCTGAACAGCCTTACCGCTGAAAAACCGTGAAAAATAGTCTAGCAGTCAGGGTAACATCCAACTAGAGCTGTGCACGGGCCCCATTTCCGAGCCCCAGCCCGGCCCGGGCACGCCGACTGCATCGAAGGCCCGCCCGAACCCGACAGCCCGCCCGGCCCGGCCCAACGTACAAAAACAAAAGCCCCGGTCCGGCCTGGTGCGGCCCCACATTATGTAGGTTTGCTGCGGAGACATATCGCTTTCCGATAATGTGTCATTTTATTCAACATATCAAAGTGAAATATAAGCGACATGTCACAGTCACTATATACACAGATTGCAAGGTGTCGTGTTAAAAAGGTGTCCGATCATTCGTGCTTCAGTGAAGAGCGGCGTTCCTGCATCACATATTCCGCCGCTCTAAGTTCCGTTCGCTGCTCGCGGTAGCCATATAATTGCGATAGCAATTATATCGACACTCTCGGCTGGTTTTCGCCGTCGGCGTCGGCATCGCCGTCATGTCCCGTATATGCATATGTATTTATATATTTATAAAAGCCACAAAGAAAAATAATTCAAGCAAAATCTTTCCGACACGCGGCATCGAACGAGGGAGCTCGCTCTGCAGCGCGTGGCGCTAACCGCTGAGCCACGAAAGCGCGCGTCCTCAACGTTCAAACGGCGAGCTATTCATATACAGCGTATTTCCAGTGTTTACAGCATTACCAGCGAGATGGTGCAAAGGGCGCGCGCGGCGGGGCTTTAGCTCGGCTCCCCGCTCGTCGCGACACTCGCTCTCGCGTACATTTGCCTCATAGGGGGTAGACGCCCGCGCGCGCGCGCTTATCTCGCGGTGGGGGGAGAATTGTACGACTTGGGCTTTCGCCTGGACGATTGCGTTGTAGTTACCGAGCGCACGAAGGTCACTTCGCTCACTGCAGTTCCCCCCGTTTGCGAAAAGAGCCCGCTTTTCAAACACAGCGAAGTAACAACTGTGACACTTGTTAGTTCGCGCTCGTCTGTACCTGTGAATACGTTTCGTGCGTCGTTTTTGTTTGAGCAGCGCGTTAAGTGTCCAGCTGTGAACGTTGTTAATTCGCTGTCGTCCTGTGCGTGTTGTTTTCGTGCGTTTTGTGTGCGTGAGCAGCGCGCTGCACGTTTCGACCTGCTTGCCATTCGTCGCTTGAAATTCCAATTTGTTGCTATTGCATTCGTTCGCTTCGCCTTGTGGCGAAACTGTGACCTTTTTCGACCAAATTTTCCCTCACTTACATAGAATAATTAAAATTATTCATGATTCCTTGTGTGACCGGCACTTCTGTTGTTTAAGCATTATTTGTACATACAACGTTTGTTTAGAATAACTTTAACAGTGCATTGCTTAAACAAAAAGCGAAGCAGTGATTAATAGACAGCAGTACTGAATTATTCTTAGTATTGGATGCCAGCTTGCGCCACCTAGCTTGTTTGAACATTTACACTTAGCTTCCCCGTCATTGCTAATAAACACGGAGTTCGCACTCACGGAGGGCTGCACAGTCAAACCGTCAACCTAAGATATTAAGGCGAAAGCCTTTAATGTCTCATGCTCACGTCCGTCCGGTGTCTGTCTGTCTGTCTGTCTGTCCGTCCGTCCGTCCGGTGTCCGTCCGTATGTCCGTCCGTCCGTCCGTCTGTCTGTCTGTCTGTCTGTCTGTCTGTCTGTCTGTCCGTCCGTCCGTCCGTCCGTCCGTCCGTCCGGTGTCCGTCCGTCCGTATGTCCGTCTGTCCGTCCGTCTGTCTGTCCGTCCGTCCGTCCGTCCCGTCCATCCGAGCTCTGGCACGGAGCCAGGTGGCCGCCGGGATGCGCAAACGGACGCCGGTCGCGTCGGACTCTACAGCGCTCGCTCTTTGCTTGCGTAGCTTCGCTGTGCCCAGCGTTTGCAACTCTTCAATGGTTACCAGGTCACTGCGGCATCACTGGTAATGAGCATGCCGACGACGCAGCTAAGAATGCTCATGAAAATGGCGAGATGGAACCTATTCCACTATCAAGAAGCGACGCAGCAGCAAAGATTAATATGCTCGCGCATGATGTAGCAAGGTCTATGTGGAACACGCCCGGTTTTCTCCACACCCGTCTTCACAGCCTGGATCCATGTCTACGACTTGAAATTCCATCTGGCCTACCCCGGTCTGAGACGACCGTTCTCTGCCGCATGTGGCTTGGGGTGTCGTTTACGAACGCCTTTGCTTGCCGCATCGGATGGGCAGACAGTGCGGCATGTGAACATTGCGGCACTGATGAAACCATTGCACATGTTTTTAAGGCGAAAGCCTTTAATGTCTCATGCTCACGTCCGTCCGGTGTCCATCCGGCGTCCGGTGTCCGTCCGTCCGGTGTCCGTCCATCCGTCCGGATGTCCGTCGGTCCGGATGTCCGTCTGTCCGTCCGTCCGTCCGGGTGTCCGTCTGTCCGTCCGGATGTCCGTCCGTCCGTCCGTCTGTCCGTCCGTCCGTCCGGATGTCCGTCCGTCCGGATGTCCGTCCGTCCGGATGTCCGTCTGTCCGGATGTCTGTCCGTCCGGACGTCCGTCTGTCCGTTCGTCCGTCCGGATGTCCTCCTTCCGTCCGTCCGGATGTCCGCCTGTCCGTCCGTCCGGATGTCCGTCTGTCCGTCCGGATGTCTGTCCGTCCGTCCGTCCGTCCGGTGTCCGTCCGGATGTCCTTCCGTCCGTCCGGATGTCCACCTGTCCGTCCGTCCGTCCGTCCGTCCGGATGTCCGTCTGTCCGGATGTCCGTCCATCCGTCCGTCCGGATGTCCGGATGTCCTTCCGTCCGGATGTCCGTCCGTCTGTCCGTCCGGATGTCCTTCCGTCCGTCCGTCCGTCGGGATGTCCGTCTGTCCGTCCGGATGTCCGTCTGTCCGTCCGGATGTCCGCCCGTCCGTCCGGATGTCCGTCCGTCCGGATGTCCGTCTGTCCATCCGGATGTCCGTCCGTCCGTCCGGATGTCCGTCCGTCCGGTGTCCGTCCGTCCGGATGTCCGTCTGTCCGTCCGTCTTTCCGTCAGTGGAATGGCCACACGCTTTCGCCGAACACACTTTGGAATGTACAAAGTGTCCTTCAATTTTTAGATGTGAAGCATCTTATGGCGAAGCTTAATCCGGTGGTGGTGGTGGTGGTGTGCCGCGTGACCACCCTTACTGCGCATGCGTAAGCCCTTTTAAAAAAAAATAAAAAATAAAAAATCTCCTCTCCCCTTCTCTCTACTCTAGGCATCCCTCACCGCGGCAACCACACCCTCACTGCACATGCGCCTCGCCTCCTCTCTCCCCCTGCCTACGCTCCCCCCTCTCTCCTCTAGGCATCCCTGCCCGCGGCGTCCAAACTCCCACTGCGCAAGCGCGTCCCCCCTCTCTCTCCTCTCCTACGCTCCCCCTCTCTCCTCTAGGCATCCCTGCCCGCGGCGTCCACACCCCACTGCGCATGCGCGTCCCCCCTCTCTCTCCTACGCTCCCCCCTCTCTCGCCTCGCGACGCCGACGCAGGCAGCGTCTGCTAGCGAGTTTCTTGGTTGAAAAAACCGACTGCTCGCGCTGCACAACCGTTCACTGGCCACACCGTATATATGGCACTAGATATTGACCTGCAAGGTGGTGCCGGTGGAAGATTTCTCCTGTGCGTTGTTGAACAATAAAAAATTCGCAGCGTGCGCGTTAACTAAAAGCGGACTGCAGGTCTCTGTGTCCAGTCGGAGTCTTCTGTCTCTCATTGCCCATTAGCAGCGATTGGCATGTTCCAGTAGGAAACACCGCTCCATCACTGCGTGCTTTGCGCCTCCCCAGTTTTCTCTCCTGCGCGACGCTGCGATGAGTGCCAGCGTCAACGCCGCCGCCAGTGTAAGCGTTAGCGCCCGCTGCTTCGCATCTACACATGGTTCCCTTTAGTGGGAGATGGTGTAATTTTTATGTCAGTGCCCCTCAGTACAGCTCTCAGAGACAGTCCCTCGCAGCAGTGTTTGCGCGACTCGACGACGAGCCTCTTTCTGAGAAGTCGATATTGAAATGCCGGGGAGATCGAGCTTCACGCCTGAAAGCGACGAAGGCGCTGTTGAAGTTCCTGCGAGCGACCCGCCTCGTTGAACGCTTGTGACACTCCTGTGTTTGTGTGTGTGTGTTTCTCTGCTTCCCTCCCTCTCTCCTTCCTGTCTTCCTTACTTTTCTGTCTCCCCTTACCCCTTCCCCAGTGCAGGGTAGCCAACCAGATATTTGATTTCCGGTTAACCTCCCTGCCTTTCCGCATCCCATCTCTCTCTCTCTGCAATCATTCTGACCGACGCCGTCTCAATGGACACAGGCGTTCACGGAATACACTTTCGAATTTACAAAGGGCCCGTCAATTTAAGCGCTGGAACGCTATGGCGTTTGCACGATGCACAAAGCGCGAGAAAATACTAACGCATGCGAACGGAGGAAGATTAGTCTGGCGTCTCGCTGTGACTCGCGGTAAAAAATTAAAAAAGAAAACACGCACACATTCGCTTTGTGTGTTATCCCACTGAGAGTGTAAAAGAAAAAAGACATGACATAATCAGTGGAATGGCCACACGCTTTCGCCGAACACACTTTAGAATGTACAAATGTCCTTCAATTTTTAGTGCGTCAGATAATCCTTGCTGAGCCAGGGGCGTAGCCATTTTTCGGGGGGGGGCACCACCTTGATATCGGGGAGGGCACCTCATTGAAATGGTCATTTTTCGCTCTGTATGCCATGGCGAAAAAAAAATTTCGGGGGGGGGGGCACGTGCCCGGTGTTCCACCCCCCCAGCTACGCCACTGTTGCTGACTGATCTGAGCAAACGCGGCGCGCTGCCCTTGTCTAATGGCCGATCAGAAAGCCGCCACTGAGAGCGGTCGTCGCCAATTCAGGTTTGGCGGGAAATTCGAACAGGCGATGTGATAGGTGCAAACTATTAAAAAGAAACGCAGTTATTTATTAATTACTTTCATTCGTACATTACAACAGTCATCCAGAAACAAAATGCAACATATTCGGGGTTTAAAACATGAGATACATCTCACCACGGAACAAAATTTTGTCACCGCAGCACGTCAATGTGGCTCCCTACACATTGATGCGTAAAAGTGGTCCATGTGGGTCTTCTTTAAAGGCAGCTTGTAGCATGGCGTTTCACTAAGCTGTCGTTTTGCGTGCAACTGTCCAACGGGGCTCTTCGTGCTGAGGCTGCTGCGTTCTTTTTTCGTCTTCACTTTGTTTATTGGAGGGAAAACTCTCCCAACAGCTGCACTCGAGTACGGAAGGCATGCAGAGACGCTTCCGGATGAATGCCACCAAGGTCGCAAACATATTTGCATCATCTCCCTTCCTGAAACTGCCCACGTAAAGCCAAAACTCGGGCAGATCTTTTGGAGCTCCTGCAAGACCGGTGTTTCGAAGGAGACGCCACTCCCTGTCGAGATCGTTGATGTGGGCCTCATCGACGAAGTTTGTGAACTTGCCAATGAGCGACGCGACTTCACGGGAGTGCCTCTAAATGTTCAGAAAACCAACGATCACGGTCACTATATGACAGTCACTAGAAAAAAAAAAGAGTAATAGTATCCATTTAGGCGCAAAAGGTTGCCATGAAATTGTCAAAATTCATTTTGAAAATAAAAAGAGTAGGAACTTGCAAAATTTCGCTCGAGATGCTAAAATTTCCCTTTTTCTCACATGGACCTAAAAATGACCTTGATCTGGCAAATTTCCCTCAAGTTGACAGCCCTGGGCACATACCCGTTTATGATGATGATTGTTTTCTGGCAGGCCACAAACACGCATTTCGGCTAGCTTAACAACTTCGCTGTTAAGAAACGTGGTTGTGTATTGTCTATCAATAATTATTTTGTTCTTATGCTACCTCTCCAGTTTTGAGCCTCGAGCAAACCAAATATTTGTTCGTTATAGCCGATATCACGACGGCGCTCGCGTTTTCTGTTTCGTTATAAAAGAATAAATGTAATTGAAATGAATTGAGCGTGGCCAACGAAAGTTCGTACTTAGTTCGCTATAACCAATAATTCGCTATATCAATATTCGACGAATATTCGTTATAACGAAGTTCTACTGCATATGCTTCGTTAATAATAAACCTTCAGTCGACAGTCTGCGCTTGTCTGCTTCTGTTTCGTCGTCCCCGTTTTTTCTCTGCGCATTGCAACAAGTTCTTATTCTAAAGCCACTTTTGCGTTAAAGATATCCTGCTCTGCAAGCTGTGACGTACGAAGGTTTCCAAATTTCTTGGTCGTGACACCTTCACATGGCGCAAGATATTTTGGCGGAAAGTCGGTGAAGCAACGTTGCTCCGTGTCCCCACTGGGTGAATATGCACGTCGCGAATTAAGTACGCCTCGAGAATTCTTCGATGTGAATTCAACGTTTTGTCAAGAAGTCGGTCCGGGGGGCATTGCCCTTACGCTGAAATAGAAAGTATCTCGGTATCGGTGTAAATGCACATCGGAGAAAAGAAAAATTTGGCAGATCCAACGTACCATGGGAAATAATGTTATGCGAAGCATGCATCGGGGACGGTGGAATGCGACTGTGGTTTAATTTTTTGTATTGAGCGAAACGTTACGAAATGACGCTAAAGATATGTACAAATGTTGTACGCACAGACATATGTTGAACAGTCGCATATGTTTTATACAACCAGTTGTTTACAGCTGCGTAACGATGCCAACAGCAACATGGGTATTAGCAACACCAGAAGCGGTAAGCTGATATGTAGCGCTCGTGCTTGCGAGGACTGATATGTAGCGCTCGTGCTTGCCCTGGCTACGTAGTGCTACGTGGACCAACTTCAGTGGATGACGCTTAAGTATACCACTGGCGTTAACCCGACGTGACGCCTGTATCAAGGGAGTACATATGTGATGTTTATAAAATTATGTAGCCAGTACTGCAACTACAATTGACCTTTCACTAACATTATGCCTGCATAGGGTCTTTTTCCTAAGCAGTTTGCGGGTATTCGCCACAGACACCTGCGGCGAATACCCTCATACCACGGCCCGTGGTATACGGATATGTGCCACTCGTGCCTAGAGGAAAGGGTTTGACGACATACGGGAAGGGATTTTCATGTTATTCATTTCACGAGCAGCCAGACATATTCTTCAGTCCCTGTTACCCTCCCATACTAATTTTGGTCTACCACTAGGTAAGCACGCGCTCACGAGAGCACCCAGACGTAGGCGGCTAGATAGATAGATAGATAGATAGATAGATAGATAGATAGATAGATAGATAGATAGATAGATAGATAGATAGATAGATAGATAGATAGATAGATAGATAGATAGATAGATAGATAGATAGATAGATAGATAGATAGATAGATAGATAGATAGATAGATAGATAGATAGATAGATAGATAGATAGATAGATAGATAGATAGATAGATAGATAGATAGATAGATAGATAGATAGATAGATAGATAGATAGATAGATAGATAGATAGATAGATAGATAGATAGATAGATAGATAGATAGATAGATAGATAGATAGATAGATAGATAGATAGATAGATAGATAGATAGATAGATAGATAGATAGATAGATAGATAGATAGATAGACAGGCAGACAGACAGACAGACAGACAGACAGACAGACAGACAGACAGACAGACAGACAGACAGACAGACAGACAGACAGACAGACAGATAGATAGATAGATAGATAGATAGATAGATAGATAGATAGATAGATAGAAACGCCTAAAGTGCCTGCAGTACGCAAATTTAAAATATGTCACGTGAAGACAGGATCAGCATATACCCGTGACAGCCAAGTTTATCCATCAAGAAATGTCATGCCCATTTTAGTTCTTTTTTCTTAGAACGCACATATTTGCCCCTTTTATAGTTGCAATATAAAATAAATACACCAGATTTTTTCCGCTTCTTTGACGAACCACAGCCTGATTTCTAGTGAAGCCATTTGATTCTTTGGAGCATTTGAGTGAACATTTTGAGTTGCATGTAATTAGACTACAGAGCTGCTATTGTTGCCTCACGCATGTAACACTTGCAAGCGCTTGCTTATTTCCTTAAGAAATTAGCATTGCCTACAGAAGCGCTGACAACCCTGTTTTTTTTTTGTTTTTTTTTTTCAACATATATACTATAGTCGCTTCAGCACCACCACCTGTAAACGCGAGAACGCATGTATCACCATCGCAGAGGCATGCAGTGTCTAATAGATCTTCAGCCCCCGTTCGAAGATTGCTTCTCGTCGAACCTCAAGGGTCAATGAAACGCCACTGAAGAAGCACCGGATTATAACGGAGGAGACGGCAGGACCAAGTAGACAAAGCCCTCACTGCGTAGGACCGAAATAGCGCGAAGCAATCCAAGAATAAATTGGGAAGACGCTCGACGATGGCGGAATCCAACCGTCAAAAAGCCCTCGGGCATCACCGGTTGTGCTGGTTAGAAAGAAAGACGGCAGTTTACGCTTCTGTGTGGCCTGCCACAAGCTGTACCGGGTGACAAAAATTGTAGGACAGTTGAGCTTCGCCTTCAAGTGCAGGCCGTGATAACGTAATCGGGCCTCGTGCGCATCGCCTCCTGAACTGCTACCCTGCCTTCGGTTCCCGGTGCATGCCTCAACCGTGCTGTAAGGAAACGAACGACTGCGCGCGTAACATTGGCCGTTTCAAAGTATTATTTAACGCCTCCTTCAAGCACAGTTGTTAAGTGCCCACTACGCCATAATTATTCATTTTGCGAATCAGCGAAGCGCCCACTACGCGTCCATAGGGCAACACGCGAACCTACGCAGTTGTTCACTTTGTTGATGGTTCTGCTGATGATGATGATAAAATATGTATGAGCGCTTTGTAATGGGTGGGCTTTCAAAACACCCACTCATTGCTCAATTCACATATTTTGACGTCTGGCGTGATTCTACGCTTCTGCAACGCAATATATGCCTAAGGGCAGACTTTATGCCTAACGGCAGCATCGGGACGGTGCCCACTCTAGAGGGAGGCAAATACCGCCTCCAATCTGCAGCGCGAAAACGACAACTAAGAGCATGCGCGGCGAGAAAGGAAGACGAGGTTCCCGCCTGATCCTTTTTCAATGTCTTGCATAACTAAAGTGACCTTCCCTATTTTCGACTTCTGCTGTTTCTCCACCGCGACAATATTTTACAGCTAACGCATTTTCCCTGGCCACCTAAGCCTGCTTCGTCGCCACTTTATTTGTCTCCACACCTGACACACAGAGAAATGACACCAAAACACACGTTGGAGCTGTGGGAGGCGCGACTGTCCAGCTCTGACCTGCCCGACCAGAAAGCGCTGATCGACCAGGCTGAACGGGCGGCTAAGGCCAGTAGGGCCCTCGACTAAGTCTCCCCCCCATAAGAATGCTGTGTATTTCATTGAAAGCTTTTTTGTTCTGTTACTGCTGGCGTTTTCATGCCCTGTTTCGAAAACGTAACAAATTTGTATACCTTTGTTGTCAGTATTGATAACAAGTATGGAATAGCTCTGCAAAAAATAGCAAAAATATACCCACTTACGGAGAAGCGCGTCACATTGACGTCATCAGTTGCCCCACTTCCGTAAGGACGCTTGAGAGATACAGCGAATAAAAGAGAGAGAGAGAAAAAAAGCTATAGCTATATGTAGCTTAAAAGGACTTTTTGAGGGCCTAGTTGGTGCATATTGACGAGATTTACTTAGCCGCCAGAAAAACACGCAGCACACAAGAGAGACACGTGTATAAGATAGAAAATCTGATAACCTTTTCACTTGTTTGTTTCGTTGAACGCATCTGCGCATGTGCCGTATGTAGCGCTTGTCCCTTGTGTGTCTCTCTTGTGTGCTGCGTGTTTTTCTGGCGCTAAGTAAATCTCGTCTATAGGCTATGTAGGCCCTTGTGGCTACTTTGACGCAAACGAAACTAAGCCGTCAAGCCTCTTGACGAAAGAAGACGCTGCAGCTACGCGCGACTTATCTTCCAGCCTATGCACAACGGGGGGGCCAGAGCATAGCTTTCACGTTGGCCAGTGTCACTGCGGTTACCTATGTATCTATTTTGAACTTATCGGTAGGTCTGGCCATAACTGCTTGTCCTGTTTCAAGTTGACCCCACTGTTCTCCCCCAAGAGCAGCATCCCTCCATCCCCCCCCTCCCGCCTGTCCCCCCCCCCCCCCCTTGTTGTCAGAGCGGGGGAGGGGGGGTTGGCGCAGGGGGGAGTCGTTTTCCTCGTTCAGCGGCGGCCGCCCGAGGTCCACCCGTAGGTCAGCGGAATTTCCCCCACGGGAACGGAAGGAACCAGCGGAAAAGTACCGTAGCCTCCAGCCCGACCTGCAGGAACGCTGCCCAAAACATATATGCACCCCAATGAACAGAATGTGCGGGCCGATAACGTGAGCTGGTTCTTGGAAGGATCACGCCACTGGTCTTGTACGACTGCGTGCTCGTCCTCGCGCCCATGTGGCCAAAGCGACGCTGTGATTTGGCACATTCATTTTTGTCTACGGCACTGTTTACTTTTCGCTATATTATGACCAAATAAACGTGCGTCGTCCTTTTTATATATAGTTCAGAAAATGCACAGTTGACCTGTACAACTTGTCTGTGGGCTCATGTGTTCGCATCACCTCGCAAGTGGCTTTTTTTTTTTTTTTGTCTGTGTCCTCTTTGTTTCGTTATAAATAACCACAAGCAGGTGGCGAGCCATCTTCGTGTGGACATTCGAGACCCAATATTTTCGTTTCAGGCGCATGAATGACCGGTGTCTCTACTCGTGGCAGCCGTCAGTAGCAGGTTGTAAGCGTATGACGTTATTTTAAATCTTGAGCTCTATTCAGATATGTCTGCAACGCAATGTATTCGAGGTTATGGCTCATTAGCATATACGGGCGTCAACCATTGCATGCAGTCGTTGCATCAACGGTAAGTAATTGAGCATCAAGAAACACAAGCTAATATTTCGATGCACTATCGTGATTGCAAGTGCAGCTCAGAATTGAATAACAGTAAAGTTTTCTTTCGGCATACCGGCGAAGATGCAAATGTTGTGATCGGGGTTCGGTGTATAGTAAAGCGGGAATGCGTGCGTAAGCCGGCTTTCGCTTATTTTGCATAAATATGAAATGTCATGACTCATATTTAGCTGAAGTAGGTTCGCGCATGCCACTGCGATTGATGGTTGGAGCTACCATTTCTGAATGCGCGCAGATTGATTTTGTGTTTATCACTTTCGATAAAGGTACCTTTCATTTGAAAGTCGGCATTTGTAGCTCCTTTCACTTGAGCCCATTAAAGAGCAGGGGCGGGGGGGGGGGGGGGCAACGTGCAAACGGAGGGGTCGGAGAATAGCAACATAACACAAGCGCCGACTCTCAAGTGGGGATTTATTAAGAATATATAGATTTTTCGAACATACAAGATATACATAATGAACATGCGCAGAGGAGCTGGCGGGGGGAATACAACAATGGAAATAGAAAAAAGTTTCACAGTGAGGAGACTGCACAGTAGCGACAAAGAAGCAAGTCAGACAAACCTACTACTGATCAGGTTTGATTCTTTTTCGTGCAAAGATACCGATGTTTGGCTGACGCATGACTCTTCCTCTTTTATTTAACGTAGAATGCTTGCACGACTTCTCTTGTCGTCTGATGATTGTGTTTTAAAAGCACCGTCGTATCACTGAAAAGGGACGTGCACCCACACGTGTGGGACTCGCTATTTTATTTAGAAATAGCATACAAGAAGGCCAAGGAAAGCATAGGAGGTGATATTTGCACCAACTGTTATGTCAATGTAAAAAAATCTACGCATGTCCACGAAGTGAATCATGACAAGTGGGCGAAGCACTGCAGATCGTTCTTACCGTAAATCACACGTGACAATGCCCACTT